>PVLC010038275.1:0-14847 GCA_004027655.1 Graphiurus murinus | reverse complement strand
TCTATTACATGTTGGAAGGTCATTATTAGGACCTCATTTGTTAATCTCGACTTTAGTAAATATCTAAAATCAAAACTATGAACTAATCGACCTTCGTTCAGTTAGCTTGTGCTTAGACTGACAATGGTAGGGACACAGTATGACATGGATAGGACTCAAGCGTCACTATCAAGTGTCCAAGCAAACAGTCACCACGATGGTCTTTTCTGTGTCCTCCTGTGCTTCTCTCCCCCTCTCTCTGCAGATGGACTCTGAGGTCAGGTGGGTGCTCCAATGCCAGCGGCCTTTGGTACAAAGGTTCTTCCTTTAGGTCTTACAGACTTCCTTTAGGTCTTACAGAACCAAATCCTTCACAGACCGTCCCTGAAGAGACTGGCAATCTTGGTTTGTCACTAGACTATCTCCAGCCAGCCTAGCGATCTCCCAGCATTAGGCCCTGACCAGTCAGCCAGAAAAGAATCTCAATCAAACGCTTGACCTTGCAGCTTTTGATTGAGACCTCGTTTCAAAATTTAAAATCAAGTTAGGGATGGGATGTAGGTAATATCTGGAATATATAATATTATAGATCTAAACAAATATAAGATTAACTCTAAAACTAATATCTAGAATTCATAAAGATCATAAAGTACTTAACCTCAATGAAACAAATAATAAAGATCATAATGTACTTAACCTCAGTGAAACAAATAACCCAATAAGAATTGGGGAACTGAACAAAATATACACTTCTCAATATTGGACAATTAAATCTATGAGACAACTTCTCAACAGATAATCATTTCATAGAAGTAAAAAAGTTTACCTTCACTAACAATTAGTGAGGACTAATTGCTAGTGAAGTCTAACTCCTAAAAATCTAAAATATTAATCTTTTAAAGTTAATTAATATGTGATATACCTTCATAGAATTTTTATAAATCATAATAATAAAATGATATTTTCAGGAAAGTGAATACAATTAGATCATATTATGCTAAGTGAGATGAGTGGGACTCTGAAAGGCATGTTCATGTATTTATTCTCATATGTGGCAACTAGATGTGTTGAACTCTTCTAAGTTAAAAAATATTGGTTTAAAGATTTATAGCTTCTGTCTTGCTTTGGCAGAAGACTGTCTTTCTTGAGGAAACTAAAGATGGTGACCTTGATGCCCCTTTGCTATCTATGTCCTTCTGTTTTACTACTCCATTGGCTGGCTTTGCTTAGGGTGGAAGACCACTCAAGGGAGGGAGTTGAAGGCAGCAAACTCTGCTGCTCTTGCTAAACTGACAGAAAACAACTTATATTCTAAAGCATTCCTAACACAATGCCCTACTTCCTAGCAAGAGACAGCTAATAATTTAATAACCCAATCTTAGCTCTGCAAGCCTGTAATAAAAGGAAAGTCTGAGATTAACTCGGAGAGTTTGTTCTCTTGCCTTCTACCCTCTTCAAGACAAGGGATAAAATTTCAAGAGCATTATGTTCTTTATGTTGTCCTGTGCTCTGCTGGTACAGAGGCCAGAAAGAGAGAAAATAGGAATAAAAAAGGGACTTCAGATAACTGAGGAGAGAAACCAGTAGAACAGTGGAAGGGGAATATGGCAGGGACGAACGGATGGGTAAAAGGAGAATTGAGAAAGGACACAGTGCAAATAATCTTATGGTCTTAAATGAAGGTATCTCTAAAATTATAAATTACATATATATGTAGGGAAGAGGGAGAAGTCAATGGGCTGACATGTGGAAAATATACACCAAGGGCTGTGTGTTTGTATATTTGTATAATTTTTAATCTCAGTATGATATAAAATTACAATGCACTATTAATGACAGAAGAAATATAAAAATACCCAAAATACTATAAGAAAAATTATGAGAAAATTTAACCCATGCAATTTTTCACAATCACACATATTCCATTGAAAAAGAAACCTAGGCAAGTAATCCTTATAACTATATCTGCACACCTATGTAGAGTAGGAATTTTGAATGACTGGTGTGCTTGGTATATCCAAAAATGTCCTCAAAATAAATTATAATCATTCCTAAAATAATCTTTTGGGAACTTCTACATATTTTTGCACTGGAATATTAATCTAGGAGTACTCCAAGTTACATCCCAGCCCTATTTTATATATTTTTTAAGAACAGAAGTTCCCTAAGATGATGAGGGTTTCAGTAAGTTGCTGAACCTGATTTCTAAACTGCAATCATCCTGTCTCGTTCTCCCAGGTACTTGGAGGGGTGGGAGAGAATATTTGTATATAATTAGTTAGATGGTACTTGATAATCTTCTTTATTTGGTTATTTGTATATTTCATGTCTCCACATAGAGGTTTCCTTGTTTGTACAGATTTTCTCAGGAACCTAAATGCAAAAAATTTCTGTGAGACCATACAGGTCCCCACAGATGAAGATAGGAACTTTAGCTTTCACTAGAAATGCACTGGAAGGTCACTGTGGGCAAAGGAGGAGTCTGAGAAGATTTAAGAGAATGAAAATCAGAGGCAAGATGATATCCCTCTGTGATAGGAAAGTAAAGAAAACTTTCCCAACTAATTCTCAAGGAGCAAAGTTGGGCAAAGCACAATTTACATTTTGCCTTTCATCTTGAACTTTGCCCCTCTCACCTGGGTCCTCTGTTCCTTTACTCCTACATACCTGGGTGTGTGGCTTCAGTTTCATCTCTCCTCAGGTTCCAGGGATCTTTCATTTGCTCCAGGCAGGTGACCAGCTCTGGCTTAGAGTCAGAAAGACCTGTGTAGTAGAAAAAGTAACATGAGTCTTGCTGGAATTTTATGGGTGTGGAATGTCTTATCCAGTATTTTGATCTGTCATATATATTTAGCAAAATAGAAGACCCTAGAAAATGATTTTTCCAAATGTTATGGCTGACAGATTGTTTAGAATACTTGGGTTATACTTCAGATCTTGAGATCCACTTATCATTACTACTGAGCCAAAACTGAAATGCTTAAAGTGTCCTTGAGGAGTGGGTAACAATATCATGTGATACAACAGTAAATACAGAGAAGGATACATATTTCTCCCCAAAATGGTTACATTAAAGATGGAAAACATGAAAAAGTTTCCTGTGCCAAGAAAGTCTTATTTTTGAAATTAGTATTTGTGACTAACTCATATCAAACAGAAGTTCCCAGACAATGTTCCTCAAGAAAAGGCTGTTAACAGTAAGTATGGACTAGGAATTCTAAAAAAAAAAAGACATTATTACCCACAAAGACCAGGTTCTTATAGTTTTCCAACATCACATCCCTGTACAATTCCCGTTGTTCATCGTCCAGACATTCCCACTCTTCCTGAGAGAATCTGATGGCCACATCCCTGAATGTCAGCAGACCCTGAAAGGAAATTCCATTTTGACCATGTGTCCATTCTTGGATTTCTTTATTTGACATGAGATTTAAGAATGAGGGAACTTTTTTTTTTCATGAGTGAGTGAGTATTATAGTTTTGATGTGATTTGTTCACCCAAATCTCCCGTGTTTAAGGTTGGAAGTAGATTGAGTTATGTGTGCTCAAACCTCATCAATGTATTGATCTATAGATGGATGCCATATTTCATGGATATTAGGTTGTTGTGGAAACATAAATGTAGGCCTAACTGTGAGAAGAGGCTCCTTTGGGCATGCCATTGAAGGATATTTTGTTCTTAGCCCCTTCCTGTTGCTTCCTCGGGAGCACAATGAAAGCAGATTTAATCTACCTTGTGTTCTTGCCAGTATGTTCTGCCCCAACAAAGTCCTAAGTGCAATGGAGCCAATTGCCTGTGGACTAAAACCTTTTGAAAGTGTGAGCAAGAATAAACCTTTTTTTCCCTCAGTTTGAGGTATCTCTTATTTTTTTCTTTTTGGCACTGAGGATTGAAATCAGCTCTGAGATGTATTTCCAGCACTATTTTATTTTTCATTGTGAAACAAGATGTCACAAAGTTGCTGAAGGTCTTGTTAAATTGCTGAGACTGGCTGTTAAATTATCCTGTCTCTGTCTTCATATTACTAGGATTCAGGCATGTTCCACCATACTTGGTATAACTCTTATTTTTCCAATTGATGGAAAGTTAACTAACACAATGATTAATCTGCATAATTCAACGAGATACTTAAAGAAGATATTAATCTGTAATATATTGTCTTATTTCTCATTGAACATGATAGCATCCTATCTTCAAAGGCAGGTTGAATAGTGTATTCTTATGGAATACTAAGTTGAATATTAAACACCAAGATAGAAATATCATTTTATTCACATTTCATATCATATAGGATACACGGTATATTTTTCTTAGATGAAAACGTCATTGTGGGTTACAACTGTACCTCTCAAATTTTGACATGTTCAGAACTATTCTTGTTGTAATGTAGATTCTGATTTGAGTTTGGGCCTCTTTTTTGCTTTTTTAACATTTATGGTGATGTCAACGCCCCAGGTTAGGTGATATGTGCTTTGGAGAGAAAAAAGGTAGAACTCTGAAGGGGAATCTAGGGATGACTTTAGAATGAAAGAGTTCTATGGAAATTATCAGCTATACTTAACAGTAAGAACACATGGTCTGAGGATTTAGATAAGTAGTAGAGTTATGACCTGCATGCATGAGGCTCTGGGTTCAACATCTAGCACCAAAAGAGGATAAAAACTAAGAATCGAATGAAAAGTCCTTTATAGAGAGAATTAAAATTTTACTCAGCCATAAACAAAATTGTAACAAAATTTAAACAAAATTGTAACATTTGCAGTAAAATGAATGTAAAAAAAATTGTTGCAAGTCATCAGGGGTTAATTTTTTCAGGTTAACTGGAATCATCTTAGCAGAACACAAAGTGAATGGATGAGAGGGAAATGGTTGCAATCATTTCCCAAAGTCCTGAGAGATCTAATAATCAGAAATGAGCCCAGATGGAATCTCCTCTGTACTGCTTTTTGTCGTTGATGTATTCTGATTAATTGCCCTTTGCTCTAGATTACAAGTTGTTTCCATGTATCCTGGATTTAGTATTAACAGACACTTTGTTAAAACTTTTTGATAAAAGAGGCTTCTGAGAAAAGACTTACAGAAGTAAAACTCTGTTCTTCTCCCCAGCTCCCCAAAATTTAATTCATTTATGATTCTGAGTCTTTAGAGAGCTTGTTTGGAGGTTCTAGAAGGGGAGCGCAGCTATTCCTACACCCTTGACTGAAGACAGGTCCTCCTCTATTCCGGGAAGGTCGTCCTCTTCCACTGACTGAGCGTGCAGCTTGGGGAGGGACGCACATGGAGAAGTGAGGGGAAAAGGGAATACCCGCATAGCCAGCCAGATCAGCCGAATCAACCCTGGCGATCAATGGGGTGACAGATGTCGCAGCCAGATCACCCTCACATCCTGAGTCTTTCATTTGAGTGTTTCCTAAATCTGCAGTATCCACAGCAGAGAATAACTTGCTAAGTTAGATCACCCAGTTTCACAAAGTCAAGGTCACATTTTTCTCTTATCTGTGGAAGCTAGATCACCAACTAAAAACAATATGGATTTCAGACGAATGATGATAGAGACCAGTAGAATAATGGTAAGGAAGAGGAAAGGGAGGTGGCAAGAGGAAAAATGATTGAAAAAGGAAACATTTCAAATAATGCTATGTCCATACATAAAACTATCACCACCAATCTCACTAAAATTTTTCTGGGAGGAAGGAGTGAGAAGCATGGATGAATGTGGGTAAAAATACACCAAGTTGTGAGGGATTTTATATTTATATCTCTTTGAATCTCACTATTATTTATAATTATACTCTATCAATAAAAGTATAAAGAAGAAAATATTTGAGTAAAAAAAAAGGATTTACTAAATAGCAGATATCCCTCTTACCTCTTCAATATTAATATTCAATATTCAATATTAATGTAAAAGCCACACAAGAGTCTATAGGATGACATTTTGTCTTTTATGAGACTATTTTATCAAATATTCAGTAATTCGATAAACTGTATTTTGCCCTGTACATCTGAACTAAAATTGATCTACTTGAAATAGGCAGGCTAATATGCAAAGGAAACACTAATGGAATTTTCTGAGTCATTTTCCTACTAAGGGGAGTAATGAAAAGAATCAAGCATCATCAAGCTTTTCATCAAGCATCATATGAATTGTATATATATGTAGACACCTAAATAATAATTATATAGGCAGTAGTGATGGATCAGACATGTTTTGTCTAAATAAAATGAAGATGCATTATTTATTTTATTAGTGTTAAAAATGGTGAGTTTGTGACTAACTCCTTTATTTGTGTGTTCCTGGGGTCACACAAATATATAAAAATAACTTGTTTAACTAATAACTCCTCTTAACTAACATACACAAATAACTCCTTTACTTGTGTATATTAGTTAAGCAATTTATGGCTGATGTACACCTCTAGCGCATCCTTTTGTTTTATCAAGACATCATGAAGACATACAACATGGCATCTGTGTAAATAAGAACTATAGTTTGAGTCTTACAGTTATTCCATTTAAAAGTTATTATCTGCACAATATTACATTGGAAAAATTTAAGTTATAAAATAATATAGTAGTTATATGTTTCTTATTTGCATTGTTTGAAAATACAGTGCAGTAGTGAAGAATAGCATGACTGGAGCCTGAGTGTGGAATGGAGTGGAGACCTCTAGAACACAGGCCTGTTTCACAATCTCACTTCCATAAGTCAGTATCTCCAGATAGCACAGGTGAGAGCTTTCCTTCCTCAGAGGAAGGTTAAAGTGAGAAGAAAGTAGAAAGAAAGATGAATTTTTGTACAAAATATGATGTTTTATGCACATCACTCAGTAAATCTCCATACCACAAGACACACAAACCATAAGACAAATATAATAATGTTTACAGTGGTCAAATTTTGAAGGAACTGATTAACCAAGTGAATTAAGTATCAAGTATCATTAGGCAAGTTAATAACATGTGTCGATGAACCCAGACACAATATCACTGCTGTGATTTTAGGTGGAAAAATAGAATTTAACAAAATAATTTACAATCTAAACACATTCATGGAAATGTGATTTATGCAAAGTTTTACACGTTTTTCTACCAAGTTTTGCAATCTTTAGTGCATTTAAATATTTAGGTCTTTTCTAGGGTTTGAGACAGCAACCTTCTTCTACGTCTTCATTTTCATGAATATCAAAAATTTCTGTCAATGATTGCAATGTTATTTCAACGTGAATTTGTTTTGGTCCTGTAATCAAACCCAGGGGTGTTATATCTCTGAGATGTACCCCTAGCCCTATTTGACTTTTTTAGTTTGAAAAGGGTCTCACTAAGTTGTAGAGGATCTCATTATGTTGTTGATGCTGGCTGCAAAAGTGCAATTCTATTTCAGCCTCCCAAATACTGGAAATACAGGCAGGTACCACCATGCTTGGCTTCAATGTAAAAATTTTAAACCCTGTCTAGAAAGATCCTATAGAGCACCCACCTGGAAGATACATTTTCCTCTCTACACATATATGCCAACCTGAGTCCATCTATCGCAGGAACTGAAAATGAACAAGTCAAGAATTCATGTTTAGAGCTGGGTGTGGCTATACATAATTCCAAAAATTAGGAAGCTGAGAGAGAAAAATCACATGGTTGAGACAAGACTAAGCAATGAGTGAGACTCTCAGCAACCTAGTGAGATCCTGTTTCAAAATAAAAAATAAAATAGATTTTGGGGTTTAGTTCAGAAGTAGAATGCCCCTGAATTCAATGCCTGCCCCCCCCCCGCACACTCACACACACACATTCACACACATAGAAAAAATTTATGTTTAGGAGTTTTCCTGCAGAAACGAAGCTGAAGAGGATAGGAGGAGAACAGAATCTACTAGACAGTAGAGAAGCATGTTTAGAGTTCACCTAGAGAGGCCTTAGAAGAAAAACAGAAGTTACTGGAAACAGATTCATTATGCAAGAAAATCTTAAGTACAGAATTAAATGTTTTTAAACTCTTTAAACAATAATGCTAGGAGAAAACTTAGGTACAAACCCTGTTACTGCATTTACTCACCTCAGAAGCAGACATCTCCTCTTCCTCCTCCTCTGCATTTCCTTTAGAGGATTCTGAAAGAAAATAACTTGGAGCCAAGATTCTCATACACAGCAAAACTCTCTCTTAAAATTGACAGGGACATAAAAACTTTGAATGACAAACAGAAACTGAAGGAATTTATGTCTTCCAAACCAGCACTGGAGAATATAGTCAAACAGATTAACTACAAAGAAGAACTAACCAGTAAACGTCAGAACCAGAGAAACAATAATTTCCAGGAAGCAAACAACTAAACAAAGAAGAATAAACTCCACTGAAAACAGAAGTCAAAACTCAAAATGTTAGGAATTAAAAATCACCTTTCAATAAACACACTGAATATAAATGGTCTCAACTCCACAATAAAAAGGCACAGGGTGACAAAATGGATCAAAACCCAGAATCCATCTATATGCTGCCTGCAAGAAACACACCTTTCAAGCAAAACTCTCACAAACTAAAGGTGTAGGGATGGAGTAAGGTAATCCATGCCAATGGAACTCGAAGACAAGCAGGAGTAGCAACTATGATATCAGATAAACTAGACTTCAGCTCAAGCTTATCAGAAGAGACAAAGCAGGTCATTTTTTACTAGTAAAAGGAACAATCCAGCAAGAGGAAATAACACTTATCAACATCTATGCCCCAAACATAGGTGGAGCCACTTTCATAAAACAAACTCTGTATGATATAAAGACACACATAGATCCCAATACACTAATGCAAGGAGAATTCAATACTCATCTTAAATCTCTAGATCGTACCTTTAAATAAAAGGTCAGTAGAGACACCTCAGACCTAAAGCATACCATAAACCAAATGGACCTATTAGATAATGCTAGGAGAAAACTTAGGTACAAACCCTGTTACTGCATTTACTCACCTCAGAAGCAGACATCTTCTCCTCTTCCTCCTCCTTCTATATAGACTCTTCCACCCAACTACAACTAAATTCACATTTTTTTCAGCTGCTCATGGAACCTTCTCCAAAATAGACCACATTATCGGCCACCAAACGAGCACTGGCAAACTCAAAAAATGCATCATAATTCCCTGCATCTTCTCAGACCACAATGGAGTGAAACTAGAAATAAACTCGAGGAAGACCCAAAGTAACCGAGTAAGCACATGGAGACTGAACACCACACTGCTGAATGAAGAGTAGGTCATAGAAGAAGTAAGGGGAGAAATTTAAAAATTCCTAGAAACCAACAAAAATGGAGATACAACATATCAAAACCTCTGGGACACCCTGAAGGCAGTACTAAGAGGGAAATTTATAGCACTGAGTTCCCACATAAGAAGAACAGAGAACCACCAATTAAATAACCTAATGACACAGCTCAAAGCCCTTGAAAAACAAGAACAATCTATCCCCAAAGCCAAGTGAAGACAGGAAATCACGAAAATTAAAGTGGAAATTAATGAATTAGAAAATTAAAAAAACAATACAGAAGATCAACAAAACTAAAAGCTGGTTCCTTGAAAAAATAAACAAGATAGATAAACCATTGGCCAATCTAAACAAAAGAAAGAGAGAAGCAACCCAAATTACCAATATAAGAGATGAAATAGGGGATATTACCACGACAGTATGGAAATACAGAAGATAGTCAGAAACTATTTTGAAAAACTGTATTCCAACAAAATGGAAGATCTAGAAGAAAGTGACAAATTCCTAGACACATATAACCTCCCTAAATTGAGTCAAGAGGATATCAAAAACTTAAACCACCCAATAACAATCAAAGAAATAGAAACAGCAATAAAGAGTTTACCATCAAACAAAAGCCCAGGACCAGATGGTTTTCCAAGTGAATTTTATAAAACATTTTTAGAAGAGCTAATCCCAATACTCCTCAAGCTATTCCATGAAATAGAAAGAAATGGGACCCTTGCAAACACATTCTATGAAGCCAACATCACACTAATATCAAAACCAAATAAAGACAGCTCAAGAAAGAAAACTATAGGCCTATATCATTGATGAACATAGATGCAAAACTGCTAGACAAGATACTAGCAATGCGCATTCAAAACCACATCAAGAAAATTATACACCATGACCAAGTTGGGTTCATCCCAGGGATGCAAGGCTGGTTCAACATTCGAAAAACAATCCATGTAATTCACCACATAAACAGTCTCAAAGACAAAAATCACATGATCATCTCAATTGATGCTGAAAAAGCATTTGACAAGATCCAACACCCATTCATGCTAAAAGCACTTCAGAGAATTGGAATAGAAGGAACATACCTCAGAATCATAGAGCTAATATACAATAGGATTACAGCCAACATCATGTTAAATGGAGAAAAACTGCAAGAGTTCCCACTAAAGACAGGAACAAGACAAGGATGTCCACTTTCACCTCTCCTGTTTAATATAGTACTGGAGACTCTAGCCAGAGCAATAAGGCAAGAGAAGGAAATCAAAGGGGTAAAAATAGGAAAAGAAGAACTAAAACTATCCTTTTTTTGCAGATGACATGATACTATACTTAGAAGACCCAACAAACTCATCCAAAATACTTATAGAAATGATCAGCAAATTCAGCAAAGTGTCTTGATTCAAAATCAATCTTAAGAAATCAGAATCTTTTCTATATGCCAATGATAAATCAACTGAAAAAGAAATCCAGAAAGCAATTCCACTCACAATAGCACCCCGAAAAATAAAATACTTAGGGATAAACCTAACCAAGGAGGTTAAAGATCTCTATAAGGAAAATTACAGAAAGCTGAAGAAAGAAATTGATGAAGACCTTAGAAGATGGAAGGATCTACCATGCTCTTGGATAGGCAGAATAAATATCATAAAAATGGCCATCCTCCCAAAACTGATGCAATACCCCTGAAATTGCCAAGGATGCTCCACAGAGACATAGAAAAATCAGTCCTTAAATTCATCTGGAAAAACAAAAAGCCCAGGATAGCCAAAGTAGTTCTTAGCAACAAGAACCATGCAGGAGGCATCACAATACCTGACTTTAAACTCTACTACAAAGCCACGGTAATAAAAACAGCATGGTATTGGCACAAAACAGACACATAGACCAAGGGAGCAGAATAGAAGACTCAGAAGCCGAACCACAAGCTTACAGTCAACTGATTTTTGACAAAGGAGCCAAAAACATACACTGGAGAAAAGATAGCCTCTTTTACAAATGGTGTTGGCAAAACTGGCTAACCATATGCAGGAAAATGGAAATAAACCCCACTTTCTCGCCCTGCATAAGAGTCAACTCAAGGTGGATCAAGGACCTGGAAGTCAGACCAGAGACCTTGCAGCTACCTGAAGAGGGCATAGGACCAACACTTGAACACATAGGCACAGGTAAAAACTTTCTCAACAAGACCCCAAAAGCACAAGCAGGCCAAAGGAAGATCAATACATGGGATTGCATTAAACTGAAGAGCTTCTGCACAGCAAAGGAAACTATCAAGAACCTCAACAGAGAGCCTACAGAGTGGGAGAAAAATTTTGCCAGTTACACTTCAGATAGAGGTCTCATATCTAGGATATACAAAAAACTCAAGAAAGTCGCAACTAAGAAAGCAAATAACCTAATCAAAAAATGGGCAAAGGATCTAAACAGACACTTCACAAAAGAAGAAATACAAATGGCCAATAAATGTATGAGGAAATGTTCCACATCATTGGCAATCAGGGAGATGCAAATCAAAACTACCCTGAGATTTCACCTAACTCCAGTGATAATGGCAATCATAAAAAACATGTACAACAACACCTGCTGGTGAGGATGTGGAGAAGTGGGAACCCTAATACACTGTTGGTGGGATTGCAAACTTGTGCAACCACTGTGCAAAACAGTATGGAGGACCCTCAGACGAATGGGAGTGAACCTACCATATGACCCAGGAATACCACTACTGGGTATATACCCAAAAGAATGGAAACCAAACTACCAGACTGATGCATGTGTATCTATGTTTATAGTGGTTCAATTCACAATAGCCAAACTATGGAAGCAGCCAAGATGTCCATCCACAGATGAATGGATTACAAAACTATGGGATACGTACACAAGGAATTTTACTCAGCCATAAAGAAGAACAAAATCATGTTCTTTGCAGGGAAATGGATGCAACTGGAAAACATTATGTTAAGTGAGATTAGCCAGTCACAAAGAGTAAAGAAGCATATGTTCTCCCTTATAGGCGGATGCTAGGGAGAAGATGAGGCACAGGAGGGTCTCCATATGAAAAGGAGAGATCCCCAATAAGCTAAGAAGTTGAATTAATTCCAGTGGATGCATGGGGCAGAGGGACACCCTAAGGCACATGATGTTCTTACACAATCATGTCAAGGTCACTCACTGAACTGAACCTGAGGGGGAGGGAGGGCTAGGGAATGGTGTGGGAATTGGGGAAGGGGTCAAATGAGAATTGGGGAATTGTGTGCGAATTTGTTGTTAACAACTTGTGCTTAACAAAGATGTATGCTACATTGTACGAATAACTACAAAAAATAAAAACAAAATCATGTTATTTGCAGGGAAATGGAAGGAACTGGAAAACATTGTGTTGTTAAGTGAGATTAGCCACTCACAAAGAGTAAAAAAACATAGGTTCTCCCAAATATGCCAATGCTAGGGAGAAGATGGGGTATGGGAGGGTCTCCAGATGAAAAAGGAGAGACCCTCGAAAGCAAAGAAGTTGATATAACTGAACGGGTTGGACAGGGGGAGGGGGCACACTAATGTATATCAAGTTTACTCACTAAACTGAACTTGAGAGGGAGGGAGGGCAAGGGAGCGGGGCGGGAATTCGGGCAAGGGGTCAAGTGAGAATTGTGAGCTCATATATGGTTATCAATTTGTACCCACAAAGATGTATGCTTACAGTGTATGAATAAGAAAAATACATATATATATAAAAAGAACTTCATGGTTGATGAATACATCTAGTATATTCTTTTGTTTGATATACACATCATGAATACATACAACATGGTTTCTGTTTTAATGAGAACTATAAGTTGAGTCTTACAGTTATTCCATTTAAAAGTTATTATCTGTACAATATTACATATGAGAACCTTAAGTTATAAAGTAAAATAGTAATTATATTTCTTATTTGCCTTGTTTGAAAATCTAGTAAATAATGAGGAATACCATGATTAGAACCAGAATGTGGAAAGGAGTGGAGACCTCTAGAACACAGGCCTGTGTCAGAATCTCACTTCCATTAGCCAGTATCTCCAGATAGCACAGGTGAGAGCTTTCCTTCCTCAGAGGAGGTTAAGGTGAGAAGAAAGTAGAAAGAAATATGAATTTTTGTACAAAATGTGATATTTTATGCACATCACTCAGTAAAACTCCCTACTACAAGACACACAAACCATAAGACAAATATAATAATGTTTACTGTGGTCAAATTTTGAAGGAACTGATTAACCAAGTAAATTAAGTATCAAGTATCATTAGGCAAGTTGATTACATGTGTTGATGAACCCAGACACAATATCACTGCTATGATTTTAGCTGGAAAAACAGAATTTAACAAAGTAAACTATTATCTTAACAAAATCATGGAAACATGATTTGTGCACAGTTTTACACATTTTTCTACTACATTTTGCTATCTTAATTCATTTAAATATTTAGGTCTTTTTTAGGGTTTGAGAGTGCCACCCTCTTCTAAATTTTCATTTATGCTCAAGCCATGCCCTGAATTTACTTACCTCAGAAGCAGACATCTCCTCCACTTCCTCCTCCTTCTCTGCATTTCCTTTAGAGGCAGAATTATCCTGACAAATCAGTCTTTCATCTTTATAGTCTGCCTTTAAAGCATCATCAAAATCCCTTCACCTGCTCCCACCACCCCTACAGGCAGAAGGTGAAAAAGCAACATGGCTGCTGGGGGACATTGTAGACACCTGTCATGCAGTTTCTAAGGAGGCTAAAGGCAAAAGATCTCAAGCATAAGGGCAATCTTGGCAAATTAGTGAGACACTGCGTAGCCAAGTGCTGTGTGCGTGTATGTCACAATCACTAGGATTTATTTTTAAGAGTACACTGCATCAATAAAAGTATATATATATATATATATGTATATAATATATAGGTATATATGCATATATATGTATATGTAAATTATATATTATATATATATATATATATATATATATAATATAGTCTCAGAGTGTAGCTAGCTTAGAGGTAGAATGCCCCCATATTTAATTTCCAATACCAAAAAAAATCAAGTTTTATTAAAAAATAAGATTCTTTTCTAAGTCCCTTCAATTGTAAGAAGTGGCTTTTAGATGGACTTGCTATTTCACTTACAATACAGAATTCATCTATCATTGTTTTCTCTATGGAATCAGAATGTCTGTGGAGTTTATTATCAAGAAATAGAGGAATTCAGACAAATGAGGAGCCCTACTATTAGAATAGTGAAGTGGAATTGGAGAGGGAGTTATGGAGGAAAAACCTGAGATCATGTAGTGGGAACAATTCAAATACTTCATATATGAAGTTGGTTATATCACTGTAAATATTACCTGTAATGAGGGGGAGGGCATGGGGAATTAACTAAAAATAAACACAAAACAAATACTGTGTGCACGTGTTTTCTATCACTATGAAACTAATTATACTATATAATTACAATATAGTATTGAAATTATTTAAATATTTAAATACTATATTAACAAAATATAATTATACTCCAAAAGGAATATCTAGTAATATTTAGCATACAGTATAAAACATATGCAAAAATTTTTAAGAAATGAAAATAAAAAAATATATGGGCCTGCTCATGTG
>PVLC010038274.1:0-14847 GCA_004027655.1 Graphiurus murinus | reverse complement strand
AAAAAAAAAAAAAAAAAAAAAAAAAAAGAAAGTTGCCTGTTGCTGGGGGTCGGGGGTTAGTTCAGACTCATCAAAAGATGTTTATGGTTCAGCCCTGTTGTTCCTGGAAACCAAGGCGACACAGTTTGAAGGAGAGAGATGCAAAACAGAGGCAGAGATGCCAAGTTTTTTAATCCTGCTCTTAGTCACCCATTGGACTCTGCAGGTCCAAGTGAAGAGTCCACCTTTTTAGCAAAAATAACCTCTACATCCCTGCCACCAAGGGGCCAAATTGCAGAGGACAGGAGAAGGTGCAGCGTCAACAACAGAAATAGAGGTAGAGAAACAGATGATGGATTCAGAGGGACCCCAGAGAGGAGGAAATTAAAGTCTCACACCTGTTTACTGAGGAAATGCAAGAGACCAAGAATGAAGGTCAAGGGCGTATTTAGGGGCTTAAGGAATCAAGAAGGTTTCAGAATAATTGAGATGCTCCTCTTCTATGAAATTAAAAGGACAAAACCTCCTAGGTGTAATAAGTTCCTCTCTTTTCCATGTTCCAGCAACATACATGTCTCTTTTACCACCTCTGGAATATCTTACCCTAATGGTCCATCTGTCCGACCCATCTTCTTTTTTAAAAAAATATTTTTGTATTTTTTATTGGTGCATTATAGTCACACATCATAATGTAAGTCATGTTGACAGTGACATACATGCACATACTACTTGGTGATCCCCGCCCCCCCCCGCCTTCCCATTTCTCTCCTTCCCAATAAAATGAAAGGACCGACCCACCTTCTTGAAAGCTATCTCTATGAAATCCCTAACCTTAGCGGATTGCAGCAGATTTCCCTTAGGTCTAAGTGTGAATTAGGAAAAAGTACCCTCTCCAGATGAAGGCAATTTAGAGGAAGGGAACCTTTTCATAATCTGCAGAAAAATGCTCTCTGTTTGCCAACTTCTCCTTCTGTGAAATTAAAAAGAGTAGAAAAAAAGAAAGAATCACCAGCAACCGCGGCCGTGGACCCGAGTCAGTGACCGCTAAGTGGGTTTCCTTTTTTCCCATTTTTCAGCCGGGGGCTCTGCTGTGCATGGCCCGCCTGGATGCAGGCTGTGTGGCTCTGGTCCTGAACATTTTTATCTCCCTCGCAGTCCCACAGTATGTAATGCAGAGCAGGCACTTAAAAGAACTTTTGAATATATACATTATGTTTATATGGTAGATTATGTACAGACTCTACTAGACATTAGAGAGAGAGATCATTAATTGCCAGACACAATCTAAATACTTATTTTATTTTTTTTGGGGGGGGTGCTGGGGATAGAGACCAGGGCCTCACCCATGCTAGGCTGGTATTCTACTGTTGAGCTATATCACCAGCCAATGCAAGCATAGAAAATAGGCTTTTTGAATGAATGGATGAGTGCAAAGCACTGAAGATTCAACTGAGGTTGAATACATGTGTCTTCTACTGAAGACTTCTTGTTTTTGTGATTTTCATGAGTTATCATATGAGTTATCTTCTGTATAAAGGCGGCAAAAATCCCTGGTTGGATTAATCCAGGGTTACAGACTGGTAGCATGGCAAGGAGATAGATCAGAATTTTTCTAGTGGTCCTCAAAGCCTCTGGAGTTACTCTCAGGAGGGGCCTCTGAAGGATGCTCTCTCAAGATGATTCAAAACCCTAAGCCTGGCATCTCCTGGGCGGAAAGCCTGCGAGTTCCTGAGATATCTTGGCATCACCCTGGGTTCAGGGTGACCACCGTCCCGTTCTGCTGTGCTGGCAGGTCAGGGACACAGAGCGCCGATTCTTCTCTGGGCTAGGCTATGCTGGTTCTTCCTCAGCCCAGACAGTCGGCCATCCTTCTGTGGAGGAGGCTGGACAAGAGTGGTCCTCTGACTTCGAAGGGGATTAGAATTCCCTAGATTGCTCGATGGCTGGGTCTTAGTTCTAGAATGTGTGGCTCAGTTGTGCCAAGGATGGGTGTTTCTAACAATTTCCCAGGTGCTGTGGCAGCTTCTGGGTCACGCTTTGTCTCTACAGCCGTCTTTCTTTCTCTCTCTCTCTCTTTTTTTTTTTTTTCGGTACTGGGGATTGAACCCAGGGGCATTCTACCTCCGAGCTACACCCCTAGCCCTATTTTTTATTCTTTATTTTGAAACAGGGTCTCACTAAGTTGCGGAGTGCCTCACTAGGTAGCTGAGGCTGGCTGCGAACCCACATCCTCCTGTCTCAGCCTCCCGAATGCTGGGATTATAAGCCACCACGCCCGGCCAGCTGTCTTTCTTCATATCTTGCCCTGAGCGTTGCTTAGTAGAGAAAGCTGAATCCCAGCAGAGTGGGTGTCCTCTGGCCTCCACGCAGACTTTCCTCAGCCTCCTCCTCTCCTTATCCACCTTGATCTAGCTGCTGCAGGCTCGAGAGTCTGAGGAATTTTGAAAGACCAGCTACAAAGGGCAGAGTTGGGGCGTCTTTTTACGCAGCCAGGTGAACTCAGCTCAGGGACTCGGCGTGTCCTTCCTGCCCTGCTGGTGAAGCGGAGCCCGGGTCTCAGTTGATAGTGGCGCTCCCGTTTCTGCCTGCACTTGGCAGAGGCCCGCAGACTGAACGGAGGCCCTGGCCTCCTCTCTTACCATTGCCCCGGGTGCCTCTCAGCTCAGCCCCGAGGTCCTGCCCCAGGGTCTTTGCAGCCAGAACCCCTCGCTGGGCAGGCCTTCCTCAGTGCCCCAGAGGACCAGCGCACGCTCCTGGCCATTGCTCCTGTTACGTAGGGGCCCTCTTTCCTTTAGTTTGAACAACCCGAGGACAAGGACCATGGCTCATTTCACTTGGCCTTTTTCCTTGACATTCACGCACGGTGATGTCTAGCTTGCTGCAAGGGGCACACAGTCGGTGCTCAATAAATAATTGGTTTCTTTTTTTTTTTTTTTTGTGGTACTGGGGATTGAACTCAGGGGCGTTCTACCTTTGAGCTATACCCCCAGCCCTATTTTTTATTCTTTATTTTGAAACTGGGTCTCACTAAGTTGTGGAGGGGCTCATTAGGTAGCTGAGGCTGGCCGCAAACCCGGATCCTCTGGTTTCAGCCTCCCAAATGCTGGGATTACAAGCGTGCGCCACCACGCCCAGCTAATAACTGGTTTCTGAATGTAGAAAACAAGGTCTCAGGGTCCTCGCACAGGTCACCCGCTCTCTGTGTATTACATCCCTTTCTCAGTACACACTGTGAACTGAGAAAGCGTTGAGAGACTTCTTTAAACATACGGAAGTTCTGGGAGTTGGGGATGTGGCTCATTGGTGGAGTGTGTCGATCTCTAGCATCGCCAAAAAAAAAAAAAAAAAAAAAAAGCAATTAAGTTCTTGCCATAATTTTAGAAGACTTTAGAAGAGCATTAACTCCAGATGAACTCTTACTGGTGTTCCCAGTGAGATGGGTCTTCCTTAACCCGACCTGGTGCTCTGGTCCAGAGACACATCAGTGGGAAAGAAGAGGTTTCTGATTATTGGCAATTAAATAAAGGCTGTCCTGAGCCAAGACAAATTCAGTGTGGCATCTCCACACATTCTTAGATCTCCGCATTTCAGTTTTATGTCTTTGTACTTCATCTGTCAAATTGGATAATGATACCTGTGGAACTTACCTACTGTACTTGTGATTTTAAAATATCTATGATTATCAAAATGCATTGGGAAGTACAAAGTAAGTTGTAAATACAAGGAATTATATTTCTTCCTGCACATAGTTCTAAACCTTCAGTTGTGACATGAGATAGCTTAAACTGCTAAGGACACTCTCTGGAGGTCTTATGTGTGTGTGAAATACATACTCAGACACATGAACACTTTTAAAGTATCTGTGTGCCTATTTTTATACCAGCAGAGACTTTTTATTTATTTATTTTATTTTTATTTTTATTTTTTGTGGTACTGAGGATTGTACTCAGGGGCATTCTACCTTTGAGCTATACCCCTAGTCTTACTTTTTATTCTTTATTTTGAAGCAGGGTCTCACTAAATTGCTGAGGGCCTCACTAAGTAGCTGAGGCTGGCCTCGAACCCAGATCCTATGGTATCAGCTTCCCAAATGCTGGGATTACAAGTGTGCACCACTACGCCTGGATCTGTCAAGAGCCAGGCATGGTGGCACATGCCTGTAATCCCAGCACTTGAGAGGCTGAGACAGGAGGATCACAAGATTGAGGCCAACCTTAGCAATTTAGTGAGGCCCTCAGCAACTTAGCGAGACCTTGTTTTAAAACAAAAAAATCAAAAGGGCTGGAGTGTAGCTTGGAGGTAGAATGTCCCTGAGTTCAATCCCCAGTACCAAAAAAATAAAATAAAATAAAAAATCCTGTCTACGGTAAATGCTTGTCAGGGATATTATGCAGATTCATTTATGTCCTATTCATAGGTTTAATGAGATGAACTTAAGGTCTGCCCTTGAACATAACCAGATAAATTATACACATTTATTAGATACAATTATACATCTAGATTCAGGTATACCATAAGTCACATCCTGTTCCCTTTAAACAAAATAGGTATGCATTTCCAAAGTCCAACTTAATAGGTAGCTTTCTAGGGAGGTGCTAATTCTTGTCTTCATCCCCCAAATTTGGAAGAATTTCTTCTAAGCGTTAGTCTTCAATGTTTGCATTGGGTAATGAGGTGCAGGATTCCTGAGGACCATATGGTTTTAGCCCATTGTACCTGCCCGGTGGGTCCTCAGCCCTCCTCGCTTCTAGAGTCTCTCTCGGAGAAACCTTTCCCCAGGCCCAGGGCCGGAGTCATCCCCGCTCTGGCCCTAAAACCTATGTCTCCACCTCAGCTCCTCCCCAAGTTCCAGGCCCTTCTGTCCAATTTCCTCTTGTTTGCATATTCTACAGGCCTTAGAACTCCACAGCCATAAATCAGAATTATTATATTTCAGCTGGACTTGGTGGTGCATGCCTGTAATCCAAGTACTTGAGAGGCTGAGATAGGAGGATTGCAGGTTTGAGGACAGCCTCAGCAACTTAGCAAGGCCTTGTTCAAACAAACAAATAAACAAACAAATAAACAAACAGGCTGGTATGTAGCTCAGAGTTAGAACTTTCCCTGGGTTCAATGCACACACACACACACACACACACACACACACACACACACACCCTCAGTGGGTCTCCATTGCCTAGTCCTCAGCACGCTTGTTGCACCCTTTTTGGGCTTCCCTCGCCGCTTCTCACCTGTTGTCTTTCTGTTCCGTGTCACTCCTGGGGCCTTGGTCACACCAGCTATCCATTGTTTCCATGTGCCTGGTTCTTCCTGTATTTGCATCATTGAATTCTGCCTTATTCTACTTATCTGTAAGTCTCAGCTAAGAATCTTGGAATGCAAATCCCAAGGCACCAGTTTCTTCCTTGAAGCACCTGGAGGCTTGCATTGGCAGCTTAGCAGACTCGGGTACTGTCAGGGTCCCGCAAGGCGAGGTTAACGAAGGGCAGAGCTGAGTGACCCCTGCAGCCAGCAGCTGGAGGAGTGCTGGATGCAGCCGCCTTTGTGGCCAGCATCACTCATCTTTGTCCCCTCCCTGCCTGTGAGTGCCTTTCTATATTTTCATACATTATGAGTCCGGCTAGAAAAAGCCTAGACACTGCCAGAGTTGGGGTGCAGGTCAAGACCGCAGTTCCACCACTGAGAAGTGTCTGCGTGAGTGGTGGGGGGCAGGGGCTGGCTGGGGCACTGTGCTTGGCCTACCCTGGAGCTGAGGCCAGTTCCAGGCATGATGGGTTCCAGGCTGCACCACAGGTGTCCTGCAGAGAGGCTTCACTGACTCAGCTTTCAGAATCAGCCTCATCGGCTCTGCCTATCGAATCCCCTAGAACATTTCTTTTATGCTTAAATGAACTAGAGTAGATGGTGTGATTTGTACCTAAGAACTCCTAATTGAAAGATTATCTCAATTGAAAACATACACACACACACACACACACACACACACACTCACACACCCCTATAAGTAAGTCCTCATATCTGTATACATTGTATCAGTCTCTGACTGCTGCTGTAACAAATGACCACAAGCTTAGGACCTTAAAACCCCACCAGTTTATTAGCTTTGAGTTCTATAGGTCATAAGCCCGACACAGGTCTCCCTGGCTAAAATCAGGTTGACAGGGCTGCGTTCTTTTCTGGAGGCTCTGGAGAGAATTTCTCCGGGCTCTGAGCACCCTTCTTCCCCTGTCAAAGCTGGCGACAGCAGGCTGAATCCATTTCATGCTTTGAATTTCTCCTGCTTCTTTTGTTGTCCCATCTCTGGCTGCCTGGAGCCACGAAAGGTTTTCTCTTTTAAAGACTTGTGTGGTTCTGTTGGCCCCCCTGGATAATCCAGGATAATCTCAAATCTCAAGCCCTCGGCCTTAATCACATCTGCGAAGTCCCGTCTGCCATGTAACGTAACACATTCGCAGGTTCCAGGGATTAGGATGTGAATGTCTTTGTGTGTATGTCAGGGAGGTGGTGGTGCATTATTCTCATGCATTCTCTTTCTCCCTTTTACACACACAAATATGCATCTAAAATGTAATATAGAATATAAAATGTATAATCTCCACCAACACTACTTTTTCTGTACATGTTGGCTTTGGTTCCCATGTCATATATATGTGGCCTGGCATTTCCCTAGAAACGTTAGGACTCTTGGTTTTTGTGTTTGTCACCCTGTTCCCTATTTGCTCATGGTCACCGTCTGGTCTCCTTTTCTTGTGCTCAGCATATAGTTGATACTTACTGAATAGATTATTGGTTGCAACAGCAACCAGGAAAACCTTACCAGAAAGCCATGATGCCCACCACCTTCACTCCTCCGCGAGGGTGGCCTGGACTGGCAGGCAGTCCCTCCTGGGGTCTGCTGCAGCACCCTGGTGGCCATTGGGTGCTTTCCTGAGGGACCCTCTCTTATTTTCTTGTCTCAGCTGTTACCGTGGCACCTGGAGGGATGTCACAATTCTTATCTTTAACTTAATCAACCCTCCAGCTTCCTAGGGAGGTGAGACCCACGGAGAGGGGAAGTACAAAGATGGAGACACAGGAGGTCTTGGACTTTTACAGTCACCGAGGGGAGTCAGAGATGCCCAGAGAGCTCCCCTGGCCCCCGCTGGCCCTGGCTGGCCCCTGCTCTGGCCCCCTCCCTGGGGTCTCACAGTTTCCTTCTTGCCACTCAAGATCGGTCACATGGTAACCGGGCTTAGCAGTGGCAAGATAGAGGATGAGGAAGAAAGTCAGAGATGGCTTCTCACGTCAGGGGACCTTTCCAACGGACAGCATGTCGGGTACTACTTTGAATGGCGCTGGGGCCTGGGTTTTGGGGTGAAATCAGTCCACTCACTTGGTGGATTCGTGTGACTTGTGGAAACCTGGGAAACCCGGAAACCCGGGGCGAGGGCTTCAAGGACTTCCTCCTACCCTTCAGGTACAGTCTCTAAATATGAGCAGGCACCGGTATGATGCGCCCTGGCCTGCCTCTCTCACTGATACTTCCCCAGCTCTCGGCAGCCCCGCTGGGCCAGTCATCCTCCAGTTCTTACACCTCAGTCTCTGTGCTGTTCCTCTGCCGGGGATACCCTTCTCCCATCCCTCTCCTACTCTTTCTTTTTTTGATACTGGGGATTGAATCCAGGGTCATTTTTCTTCTGAGCTATATCCCTATCCCCTGGCCCTGGTCTTGCTAAGTTGTTGAGGGTCTCAAGTAAGTTGCTGAGGCTGGCCTTGAACCTGGGATCCTCCTGTCTCAGCCTCCCAAGGACTGGAATCACAGGTGTGCATCACTGCACCCAGCTCCTTTTCTGCTCTTTTCTCCAGCAAAGTCACAGTCCACTTTGGGTCTCTGTGTAAAGTCACTTATTCTAGGAGGACTTTTCTGATCCCCCAGGCTAGCTCAGGGCCCTCTGTGACACAGTCACATAGATCACGTTGCTGTAATTGCCTAATTAATTATCTGTAGTGATGTGATTAGACTCTAAGGCCAGTCTTTCCCTTCAGACAACAGTTCCACAAGGAACCTACCTGGTTCACCCTTTCACCCTCAGAATCTAGCCAAGTGCTGGGATGGAGTTAGTATGGAACAAGGATGTCTTGAATCAATAGCTTTCCAGGAAAATCCCACCAGTATCCTTGAGAAGATAGAACTGAAGAAAGAGCTGGGGAGGTGGGGGGTTTCCAGTTCCATTGCAAAGTCTGAGGACAAACACTTCGCCTTATGTTATCTTTTAAAATGTGATCTCTGTTATTGGTTACCCCTAAATCCTAGCAATTATGGAACAAATATTCAATGATAAAAGCGAGAGAACAAATGGCCTGCCATCGGTGGTCACCGTGATGGTGGTGGGGACCGACACAGGAGGCCTGTGTCCAGAGCTGGCTTTGTCACCCACCCGTGAGATGACTCCGGAAGGGTTACTTACCTCGAGCCTGCCTCATCTCCATGGACGCTTGGTTTGCGCCTTAGCACTGTTCCTCTCTGGGTCGGGAGCAGAAGTCTTTCCACTTCTGTTTCTAAACAGGAAGAGGTGATGGAGGTATGTCTTTCCTCCAATCTGCTTTGAGACTCTCGAATTGCTTCCCTACTTTGTGAGAGCGCACAGAGAAGTCAGATGGTTGTGGGAGTTGAGCTCAGATGGTCAAGCCAACATGGGAAGGCAGAATGCGCCAGCTGGGAAGCTGGATCTGGGAGGGAGGGAGCTGAGTATCAACCTCAAGTTCATACGCACAGAGGAGGCAGCCGAGAACCAGGGCAGCTAACAGGTGCATCCGAGATTGATGACCAAGCCCCGGCTCAGCTCTGCCTCCTTAGACTTCAAACTCGGCTCTCTAGATGACTTGCGAGGCACACACCTAAACAGACACACATAAACAATGCAATCCACAAGTCCAGGCAACCTGGAGGCCAGCTACTGACTTTAGAAATGCGAATCACACTGGCCAGAGAAGGGGATCTGCCATTCTCCCAGGATACTTGCATGGACTTGCTCACCTGCTGGTCGGCTCAGGCTTTGAATTCCCGCTTCTGCCGCATGGGACCGTGTGTGGATCAGCTGGACAAGTGCACGCCCTGCCTTCTCCTCTCTCGTACTTCCTTTGCTTCCTGCAAGGGGCATCGCCACAAGGCTGGTGTACACCTGTCTCTCAGTGAAGGCGCAGGCCCTGGAGGGAGTCGGCACAGTAGCATCGCAAACGACCTCACGATGTCATAGACACCCTGTTCTTAAATGTCCTTGGGATTTCCACTGGCCACCATTCTGGGTAAGAGACAGCTCCAGCCACGTTACACTGGCTCCTCTCTCTCCTTTGACTTATACAGCCCTCAGTCTGGTTACTTTTTTGTGCAAAGAAATCCAGCTATGTCTTTGATTGTCTGCCACCTTTTAGCATGAGCCCTCCCCGCCCATCTTCTATGCTCAGTAAGTACACCAGGTACCACAGCTTGAATGTTTTTGTTCCCTCTAAAATTCATATATTGGAAACAAAGTTCCGAGTGCAACAGCTTCAGGAGGGGGGCCTGAGAGAGGCCATGAGTTAACAATGGATTAAGGCTTCTATAAATAGGGCGTGTGGTCCAGGTTTCCTCTCTCTCTCCAGCTTTTCTATTTGGAGACAGAGAATCCAGACACCAACCTCACCTGCCAGTGCCTTGATCTTAGACTTCCCAGGCTCCAGAACTGTGAGGGAATGTAAGGGAATGTATTTTTTTCTTTTGAAAAATACCCAGTTCAGATGTTCTGTTACAGTAGCACAAGATGGACAGAGGCACCAGGTGTTTTCCTAACCAGAGCCAATTCTTTTCTTGAGATAGACTAGTGTTACACACACACACACACACACACACACACACACACACACACACACGTGTGTGTGTGTGTAGTCTATTATGGATCACTTGTTCTTTTTTTTTTTTTTTTTTGCGGGACTGGGGTTTGAACTCAGGGGCATTCTACCTCCGAGCTATACCCCTAGCCCTATTTTTTATTCTTTATTTTGAAACCGAGTCTCACTAAGTTGCAGAGTGCCTCACTAGGTATCTGAGGCTGGCCGTGAACCCGGATCCTCCGGTCTCAGCCTCCCGAATGCTGGAATTACAAGCGTGCGCCACCACGCCCAGCTGATCACTTGTTCTTAACGTTTCCTTACTTTTAAAATTTAAGTTATTTTGATGTTCCAAATCCTCTTTCTTCCTCCTCCTCCTCCTTTCTCTGTCTCTGTCTCTGTTTCCTTCTCCTCCTTCTTTTGGTACTGAGGATTGAGCTGGGGGCATTCTACCTCCAAGCTATACCCCTAGACCTTTTTATTTTTTATTATGAAACAGAATCTCACTAAATTTCTGAGAGCCTCACTAAGATGCTGAGGTTGACCTTGAACCAACTATCCTTTTGTCTCAGCCTCCCAAGTACTGGGATCATAGATACGTGCTGCCATGCTTGGCTTCCCAAATAATCTTTATTGTTTGATTAAAAAGTAACCAGGCAAGAAATTTGCTGGTAAAGGAGAAATTCTCACTTTACAGTCGTGCACAATGGTATAGGTTTCTCCTCTTTTGGCTGCTTGTGTCAAAATGCAACTATAAGTAGCTTAAGGTGAAAAAAGGTGCAAAAGAGGAAGGGGATGAGCAGTTCTAAACCTCACACCCAGGAAGGACAGGGTGGCCCTGATGTCAGGGACAGCTGGGGTTAGGCACCACAGCAGCGTTCTAGGCCTTTGGCCTCCATTTCTCCCTGTGCACCTAGCTCTGTTCCCCTCTGTGCTTTGGCTTCCTATGCAAGAGGAAGAACGGATGGTCACCGGCAGCTCTATACTATTATAATGTCCAATCCAAGAAGACAGACTTTTTTCTTTTTTTAAATTATTGGTGCATTGTAATCGTACATCTTTGTGAGGTAAAAGCTGGTAGAGGCATACATGCACACATCTCTCATTTAACCCTTCCCCAATTCCTGCCCCCTCCCTCGCCCTCCCTCCTTCTCAGGTTCAGTTTAGTGATTGACTTTGATATGATTGTGAAAGTCCATCATGTGCATTAGGGTGTTTCCCTCCCCCTCCCCTTCTGTTAAGGAAGAGAGACTCTTATCTGAGTGCTCATACATTATATCTCCTAAAAAGCTCTGATTGGACTTTCCTGCGCCATCTGTCCATCCCTGATCCTGCCTCTGTGGTCCACGAGATGGACTAGTGTACATGGCCAGCCTGGGTGACCTGCCTGTCCCTACGACAGCGGGGAGACAAGACCCGAGTCTTGCACACAGAATGGGCTTCTCCAACAAGAGAGCGAGGCGATATTTTCAGACATCCAGTGAAATATATTTCTGTTAAAGTTGCAAGAGAGGAAAGGCTCACTGTGAAGAGTTTCCTCAGCCTTTTGCGGCATTTCTGTTTCTTATAAAATTCTCTATGACAGGAGCTGTGCTAAGTGCTGGGGCTAGAGACAGGAAAAGCCATTTTCAGTGCATGATCTCTCAGGTGGACGGGAACATCAAAAGACAAATGCAAGACAGCGTGACGTTTGCAAAGTGGAGTCTCTGCGAGCTATAACGGGCGCGTGCAGTGGCATCCAGGAAATCTCAGGTGAAGAGAAAAGTGAGCTAACTTTTAAGGAGGTGAGTTTTTTTTTCCTGGTAGATAAATAGAAAAAGGACAAGGGTACCTTCCTGGGCAAAAATAACAGCTTACAAAAGCAGAGAGGTATAGCAGACCAGGGCACATTCAACAGAAACCCAAGTTCAGGATGCATCAAAAGAGCTAGCATCTTTGTTAGGCAACGTCAAGGCCAGGTGTTGGGGGCGCGGGTCCCTAGAAGCAGCTGCACGAAAATAGAGTCCTGTCCAGAGAATCTGTTAAGGGCTTTTGGAGGTTCAATCCTCCTGTGGCGGCTTCTTAGCAAAGCAAGATGCTCACTGCTCAGCGGTTGCTGCTTCCAGGTGCAGCCTAAATTCGGTGCTGCTCCTCCACTGGGTCTTTCTTCTCTCCCCCTCTTCATTTGCCCGTGTGTGTGTGTGTGTGTGTGTGTGTGTGTGTGTGTGTGTGCGCGTGCTCGCGCAGACCAGCACACTCTGTTGTCTTTTTCTTTGCTGGTTGGCCTGCCCCATGTCATGTTGACAAGGAGGACGTTCTGGGAAAATGTCACTGCTGAATGGTGTCAGGGGAGACCGCTTTGTCAAATGGCAGGCGCGGAGGAGACAAAGGCCTGGTGGGGTCCAGAGAGAGTGTGACCAGGTGACTCAGCAGGTGTAAGCTCAGAGATGCCCATCAGGGCCCCCAAGGTGGCCTAATGTTTGTTTTGGAGCAAGCTGAGGGCAGCAGGTGTCAGTAGGAAGGGTGGGGTGAAGCTCTTTTTAAACTTCAAGGCTCAGCCCTGATAGCCCTGGACTTTGGGGATATCGAGGGAGACTGACAGTGATTTTAGACTCTGAGGATCTGCAGCCCCTCTTGGGTCTGGAGAGTGGCTTTGCAGCCAAGTCCTTGTTTGAATCCTCCAGAGGGGTTCTGAGCTGATTCGGCCGGGGTGGCAGAAGTTGATGGGTGCATTAGGACTTTCAGGACTCCTGTGCCAGCTCTGTGTTGGAATTCCCAGTACCGTTTTTCCAGGACCTTGAAGATTTCCAGAAGAAAAGGGACACGCTCATAGGTTCTGCAAAATCACAGAGAGGTGGGGATTGGTTGTTTTCAGATGTTTCCTGAGCCATATTGAAACCAAGCTCCTCTACTCACCAGACCAGGCTGGATTCTACAAGGAACACTGCCCGTGCCTTTTATGGGAAGAATGAAGAAGGCTGTTTTTCTTTATTCCATGTGTCAGAGGTGGTCCTAAGACTGGTAAGATGATTGCTGGTCAGCAAAGGGTCCTCTCACATCTTCTCTTGGAAGATAATACTAGGTTTATTAAACAAAGGCCACATCCACCCCATTTGGCACAGACATGCAGAAGGGGTGAGGGGACTCAGGTACCAGAGAGAAGGCTGTACTATCCGTCTTCCAAAGCACTGGTTTAGGCGGCAACTACTCCCCTGTATTTGCAGATATTCCTCAAATTCACGAAGTCCCTGATCATGGAAACAGGACGATGGACAATTTCTAATCATTCATTTATTCATTCACTTATCCATTTATTTAATCACTCGTTCATTGATTCATTGGTTCATTTAATGAACATATTATAGGAGCTTATGTTCCCTGCCAGGGGCTTTGGGGGCATTAAACACATAATGGTACCTGATTCTTGTCCTCCAGAATCTCACAGACTCAGGGGAAAGAAGATATGCAGACGCATAAGGATAATTCAGTGTAAGAAACAATAAGTGTCGTAATGAAGGTCTAAAGGGTGCGGGTACCACAGTGTACTGGTTGCAAGCAAACTATGGCCACCCTAAGTAAAGCAGACTTACTCAGATCCCGAGTTAACCAACAGGTGAATCCTCAGAAGGACAGAAATAGGACATCTCCTGGGAAAGACAAACATGGATGCTGTGTTTTAAATGTCTCCTGAGAATCATGTCAAAGTTTAGTTGCCATTGTGACCATCCCTGCCAGGAAGTGGGACCGATAAGGAGCGATTAGATCATGAGATTTGCCTTCGTGAATCATTAACACCACCATCACTGGAGTGGCGACTTGATAAAAATGAGGTTTGGGGCTCTGATTCCCTCTCTGTCTCACACATGTTTATTTCTTGAGGTGGTCACCTTTGATTGGTATTCATGGAAAGACAGAGAAAGCAGAGACTCAAAGCAATGGAGCAGACCCATGGGAAAAAGTAGAGATAAGAGCCTATTTGACTGCGGGGTAAGGAGGGAGGGAGAGAGGAAGACAGGAAGGAAGGGAAAAGAAAAAGGAAAGGAGGAAGGAAGGAAGGGAAAAGAAAAGAAAGGAAAAGGGGAAGTAAGGAGGGAAGGAAGAAGGGAAGGGAAGAGAAGGGAAGGGAAAGGAAAGGAGAGGAAAGGAGAGGAGAGGAGAGGAGAAGAGAGGAAAAGAAAGGAAAGGAGGAAGGAAGAGAGAGGTGAGTCACTGTTCCCTATAGCGTCCCAGTTTCTTATTCCAGTCCCTTGTATAAGGTCTAGTTGTACTTGGTGCTTTGGGTTGTCATGAGAAACCCTTCTGGCTTCCCAGTCAGTTCCTCTGGAGCCAGTTTTTGCCGCCTGCTGTCCCTGAAGGCGTCCGGATGTGGACTTGCAGAGGTGAGCCAAGAGGTGAGGAAGAGCATTACAGGTGCTTGAACAATCCTAAGGTGGGCGTATAATTAAAGAACAGTAAGCATTTTTTAGCTTGACTCCTTTGCTTTGTAAACAAAGGGTAAAGCAGGTAAAGCTGGACTCGGCGGTTGATTTGGATGTAAGGTTGAGCCGCTGATATTTTCAACTGGAAAATAAGATGATCAAACCTCGCCTTTGGGAAGATCACAACAAATGGGTACTTTTGTGTCTAAAGAGGATACAAAACTCCTGCTCTCCTAGGAGAGGGGAAGGAAACCCCTTCTCTGCCACATTTCTCTAAGATCTGACTGGGACAGTTCATTTCCTACTTTTTAAAAATATACACTCTTATTTATGGCTGAGTAAGATTCCAGTGTGTATAGATGCCACCGTTTCATAACCCATTCATCTGTTGATGGACACCTAGGTTGGGTCCACAGTTGGGCTGTTGTGAATTGTGCTGCTATGAACATGGAGATGAGAGGTGTGCATCACTATAGTATTCTGATCTCAGTTCCTTTGGGAAGATGCCCAGGCTTGGTTTAGTTGGGTCATATGGTGGTTTCATTCCCAGTCTTCTGAGGAATCTCCACACACATCTCCACAGTAGCTGTACTAATTTTTTTTTTTTTTTTTTTTTTTTTTTTTT
>PVLC010038273.1:0-14845 GCA_004027655.1 Graphiurus murinus | reverse complement strand
GTCTCAGCCTCCCAAGTACTGGGATTACAAAAGCGCATCACCATGCCCGGCCTCAGTAATGTTTTAATGTATATTATACAGAATATGTTAAAGATAGCTGGGTATGGTGCCAAACGCCTATAATCCCAGTACTAGGGGAGCTGAGACAGGAGAATCATAGGATCTAGGCCAGCCTCAGCAACTTAGTGAGATTGTTTCTAAATGAAAAATAAAATAGGGTTGGGGGTGTAGCCAAGAGGTAGAATGCCCCTGGGTTCCATCCCCAGTGACAGACAGACAGACAGACACACACACACACACACACACACACACACACAGAGTAATAATAATAATAATAATAATAATAATAATAATGAGGAGGAGCAGGAGGAGGAAGAGGAGAAAGAGGAGGAAGAGGAGGCTATGGCTGTAGCTTGGAGATAGAATGCCCCTGGGTTCCATCCCCAGTACCAAAAACAAACAAAAAACAAAACAACAACAAAACCAACTTAAAGCAATTCTCCTGTAATTAATTTAACAACTATTCTTTCCCTGCTGTCTAATATCTGTGGCGGGGTGGGGGCAGAGGAGAGGCGGCGGGGAGCTGTCAGGCGCAGAGCTGTCCCACTGTGGCTCAGGATGGAGGCAGGCTCGGTCCGTCACTTCCCACTGCCACGTGACCCGTGACACAGCGCCCTGCCGCCCTGGGCCTCTGTCTCTTCATTTCCCTACCCCACCTCATGTGCATTTCCTCTTTGTAATGCAGGGAGGAATATGTCCAAGAGATATTTGTGCATATATATATATATATAATATACATTAAATATATTGTGCATATATATATTGTGCATATATATAATATACATTAAATATATTGTGCATATATATATAGGGCATATATATATATATGTAATTTTTTGTTGGAAGCAAACACATCCAGCTCCCCTTATGTCCTGTCTGCTGGGGTCAGTGCTGTGTGCAGCGGAGCTAGGGGTGGAGTGCTGCTGGGGCCCAGCCCCCGTGCATATGGGAGACAAGCAGACAGTACACACGAGTGACAACGAGGACAGGGCTTTTGCAAAAGGGAAGTCCCGGCTCTGAGCCGGGGGCAGAGGTCAGGAGACTTTTCCTAGGCTGAGAGTCACAGTGCACCCTGGGGGGAGCTGCAGGGTCAAGGACAGTGGGAAGAGGCAGGGGCCCCGTGTGTGCAAAGGGCCTGAGGCAGGAAAGTGGCTGGAGGTCCCTGCGATCCAAAGGCCTGGAATCCAAATGTGTTGGAATGGCAGGAACCCGGCCAGGCAGGGGCGTGGGCCAGCTGAGGCCGCTGGATCCTATAGGGAGCCATTAAAAGCAATTCATCAAGGCAAAAGCAGGCGGGAGGCTGGGGGTGCAGGAAGCCTGCCCTCGCCTCGGAACACCATGTCCCTTCCCAGATTCTCTCCCTTTCCCTGGGGACAGGAGGCGCTGGGTTCTGGAGTCTGGGAAGCAGTCCAGGAGGGGCTGAAGATGGATGGGGAGGGACGAGACGCCAGCTCGCATTTCAAAGACCCGCGCCTGCCACATTTGCTTTCGCAGGGAAGTGAACGTTCTCTGTCACTCACCGACTGTCCCACCTTGGCCTTTCCGAAGTCCCTGGCACTTGCTATGAATCCTGCAGACTTGGGGCCCTTGTTTTCTGTGTACAGGGAAGAGACCTTGGTTCTTTTTTTTTTTTTTTGCGGTACCGGGGATTGAACTCAGGGGCATTCTACCTCTGAGCTACACCCCCAGCCCTATTTTTTATTCTTTATTTTGAAACCGGGTCTCACTAAGTTGCAGAGTGCCTCACTAGGTAGCTGAGGCTGGCCGTGAACCAGGATCCTCCGGTCTCAGCCTCCCGAATGCAGGGATTACAAGTGTGCACCACCACGCCCGGCATGAGACCTTGGTTCTTTATTTTATTTTATTATTATTTTTTTTGTGGTACTGGGGATGGAACGCAGTGGCATTCTACCTCCGAGCTACACCTCCAGCCCTATTTTTTTATTCTTTATTTTGAAACAGGGTCTCACTAAGTAGCCGAGGCTGGCCAGGAACCTGTGATCTTCCTGTCTTAGTATCCCAAGTATTGGGATTATAAATGTGGGCCACCACACCTGGCCTTCTACCTCTGGGCTACACCCCCAGCCCTATTTTATTTCTTTGGAAATAGAGTCTCACTAAGTTACTGAAAGCCTCACTAAGTTGCTAAGGCTGAGTTCGAATCTGCCATCTTCCTGTCTCAGCCTCCCAAGTACTGGGATTACAAGCATGTGCCACCACACCCATCTTATTTTATTTTATTTTATTTTTTGTGGTGCTAGGGATTAAACCTAGGGGCATTCTATCTCCCATCTATACCCCAGCCCCATTTTGCTTTTATTTTTATTTTATTTTTCTTGCAGTACTAGAGATTGAACTCAGGGGCATTCTACCCCTGAGCTACACCCCCAATCCTATTTTTTATTCTATTTTGAAACAGGGTCTCATTAAGTTTCAGAGTGTCTTACTAAATATCTGAGGCTGGTCCAGAACTTGGATCCTCCCATCTCAGCCTCCCAAGTACTGGGATTACAAGCATGTGCCACCATGCCCAGCTCTTTGCTTTTATTTTGAAACAGGGTCTCACTAGATTGATAAGAGTCTCACTACTTACTGAGGCTGTCCTCAAACCCGTGATCCTCCGGTCTCAGCCTCTCAAGTGTTGGGATTACAGGAGTGCACCACCACGCTCTGCTACTTTTTATTTTGTTTGTTTGTTTTTAATAATGAATCTTTATTTATTTATTTATTTTGAGGCACTGGGGATTGAACTCAGGGGCATTCTACCTCTGAGCTATACCCCCAGCTCTATTTTTTATTCTTTATTTTGAAACAGGGTCTCACTAAGTTGCAGAGAGCCTCACTAGGTAGCTGAGGCTGGCCGCGAACCCGGATCCTCCTGTCTCAGCCTCCCAAATGCTGGGATTACAAGCGTGCACCACCACGCCTGGCTGCTACTTTTTATTTTGAAACAGGGTCTCACTAAGTTGCTGAGGGCCTCATTAAATTGCTGAGGCTGGTCTCCAACCTGCAATCCTCCTGTCTCAGCCTCCCAAGTACTGGGATCCCAGGTGTGCACCACCGCACCTGGCCCGTCCCATTCTTACACACTTGATATCACCACATATGTTTCCCAGTGTCAGCCTCAGGCGCTCAGTACGCATTCAGGACCAGAGACTCTCGTCCAGCTAACAGGTGATACTGCAGCCATCAGACCTCAAGGGGCGTGGCTGGTTCAGGAACTTCGTCAGCCTGCCACCAATCATATCTGGCGGTTCATCAGCATAGCCCGGGCAGCTTACGTGTGACACATGGTGCCGTTCTCCCGGGCCAGTCAAGGACATGGAGGGCGCACACAGGCAAAACTGAACGTGAGGCAAGGCCATCGCTCTGCCTGCGGTGGGGAAGGCCGGGCCACCTCCGTCCAGCCGGCCCTCTGTCTTGCGACCTTGATTTTGTGAGCCGGCCGCCCCCGCCTGGTTGGGATGACACCATAAATTACACCAGCACAAGCTGGCCAGCTGGGTGGTCATGCAGAGGCAGCCCAGTGACCGAGCACGGGGTGCTGGCATCGAAGGAAAAAAAAAATTCCGATGGAGTAGAATAGATGGTAGAATCAGGTCAGCCCAGCTACACAGCAGAGCGGGTCCCTGCCCGGCCTCCCGGGGCGGGCGCTTGGCTCTGCCTCCCTCTTTCCCTTCTCCCTCGACTTCCTCTTCTCTTGCCACCTTTATTTGTTTTTTATTTTTTGGTACTGGGGATTGAACTGAGGGGCATTTACCTCCGAGCTACACCCCCAGCCCCATTTTTTATTCTTTATTTTGAAACAGGGTCTCACTAAGTTGCGGAGTGCCTCACTAGGTAGCTGAGGCTGGCCGAGAACCCGGATCCTCCAGTCTCAGCCTCCCTAATGCTGGGATTACAAGCGTGCACCACCACGCCCGGCTCTCTTGCCACCTTTAAAAACCACACATAGGCAGAAATCAATCCATCAAATGTCATTACAGATTTATTAAGCCTGATGTAGAAAGACATTTAACAGTACCATCTCCAGAAAGAATAAAAAGAACACTTCTCTTCAGTCTTGTGCTTTGAAAATCTAAATATATTTTTTATCATATAAATAATTCTTTTCATGTTTTAAGTGCATCTGTGTGTATGTTTCCCCCCCCTTCTCTCTTTTAATTTTCTTTCTTTCTTTTCTTTCCAGTTGACCAATGCGGAAGTTGGCGCTGACGGAAACGAAGCCATTCGGTGGGGTGCCGAGGCGTGTCTCTGCTCTACAGTGTCACTGGGGTTTCAGAAAGGTGGTTCAGCATCTGCAGCATGAAAATGAGGAACAGCCTCCTGCAAGACGGTAATTGAACACACCCAGGTCCTTAAATGTCGGGCAGTTGTGTTTCCTGATGCAAATTACCATAAGGTTACAGATGGGAACAGTCTATTTCCAATAAGTGCTGAGTAGAAATGAAATAAAAAAGACTTTTTTTTTTTTCACCACAAAGGAAAGACTTATGTTTAAAAAGGTAAATAATATAAGTATAGAAACCTTTTTGATGGAAATGAGGGGCTCTGTACAACCTTGGCGAGCGTGTTGTTATTTTTTCACAATAGCTAAAAGAAGTCGTATCTATTATTTAGGGCTTTAATTACAGTTCTCAAAGTAGAATGATTTTCCTTAAAAAAAAAAAAAAAACTTTTTAGATGTTAAAAAAAATAATGGCTTTTGTGATATAATTTAAGGGTTTCTTCATCTCCACCATCAGAATTTATTTCCAGTGATAAAATTGTATTAAGAAGCCTCTCCTTTTGCAGACAGTTTCGCTGCTAGAGCATCACACGGCTTAAGCTCATCCCCATGAAGTCATTTTCATGCAGCAAGGGGGCTGATCCAAATGTTGCTTTTGACCTAATTTAGAATATATGGGATCTCAAGACCAGATTGTTTATAATTAGGACGATGACAGGCTGGTGGCATCCAGGGACCAACGGAGGTGCATTTTTTCTGAAAATCCCTTCATTCCTCCCCCCACCCCCCACCGCCAACCTGGAAAGACACTGCTTCCAGCTACACTGTCTTTGGGCTGTGACAAGGTGGCAAAGGGCCTTTGGAAATTTGCAAACAGGGATTGCAGGGAGAGCTAATATCAGGATAATGGAGAATAAAAGAAATCGTGGGCAGCCAAGGGGAGAATTGTCCAGATCCCAGGGAAATGGGCACAGACACTCATCTGTGATGAATCTGTTTGGCCACAGGGTGGTATAATCTTCCTAGCAGAAAAGTTTTTTTTTTTTTTCTTTTTTCTTTTTTCATTGCAAGGACAATTTATAATCATCAAAAACAAGTGAAACATGGTTTTGATTAAAACAGCCTGTTGGCTCAATAATCTCTGTAATTTTAAAAACATCCTTAACACAGAAGTACACATCGATGTCAGGAATGGCCTGGGGCCCCATTACAACAGCAACCGAATAAATAAGAAGAACCGCGAGGTCATAAAAACAAAATTAAGCTAATGTTTCAAATTTTGACAATTATGAATTCTTCCTCTAAGAAGACATTAAAAAAAAATATTCAGGCACTATTAGATAAAATACAAAGAGAATAATTCTACGTGGATGAGTCTGTAGTTTTCCCACAGGGGTTAAGCATGCCTTAAAAGGAAAACTCTGATTGAGGAGCTGGTTCCTCCCGAGGTCCAGAAATTGGACGGGACTCATGCAGACGGACAAACATGGTTCTTATAATTGCTCTGTAAACTCAGATCTAATTCTTTCATAAGCTATCGAAAGAGAATGATCAAGAAAAAATTACAAGCATATTTTTTTTTTTTTCTATACAAAAGAATCCCCTTTCGGGCCAGTTTGGTAGGAAAACAGAAACAAGCAAAAATAACAAAATCTGTGTTCATACATGGCGATATAGTTAGTATATACAAATATGTACAGTATAAAAATGCACGGAAGGCTTCCTCTTCCAGCCACCCAAGCTGCATGGGGCACAAGGAAACGGCCTGGGGTTTTCTTCCTAGTATACAGGCAAATGGATTATATACAGCATGCAGGTGTTAGAAAATTAGTGCTCTTGCACGGAAACATTCTACAGGTATGGCCGCAGTCATTTTTCTTTGAAAAGGACAGGTCTGCTTTCCTAATATAAAAACGTGTTTGCCTTTCTTCTCTGGCAAATAAACATTTTCCTTCAGAGCCAGGACGAATGTGTTTCTTGAAGCTCACTCTGACCCATTTTTTTCCCCCCACTGCCCTTTCTAAAAGAAACAAACAACTCAAAACCTAAAATGAATACAAGGGGACAAATATAGAATGTAAATGTGTGTGATGCCAGAATTCCTGAAAAGTCACAAGAGCTCTGGAGAGCTAGAACTCATTGACCGCTAATGAGTGCGTCTGATCCAGCTAGGCGCTTGATTTTAAAGGGGTTTGGAAGTTTGTGATTCCCACCCAGGGCCTGGACGTTTGGGATCAAAGTTAGAAGGGAGTTAGAAAGATATCGTGAGAGACCAAAGAGTCTGCTGCAACCCTGGATATTATGAACTTTAAAAACTCTGAGTCAAGTGAGAATTTGTGGATGTGTCCATGTCTTTGACTTGCATTGCAAGCTTTTAGCATCTGACCTGTTATACTGTCAAAAATGGTGTGTCGAAGGACTGGGATGTTCCTGGGGTATTTATCTCAATGCAGAATGGATGTAGTTTTTACTCTTTCTTTGCAAATAGGTCAAACTTTGTGTACTTAAAAAAAAAAAAAAAAAACCACACATACACATGTGTAATGCTCGAATATTAGATGAGTCATTTGGAAATCGAAAATATGGCTGGACACAGTCTTCACAGTTGAGACATAATTGTAAGATTGTTCATTTTGTAAATGTTAGCCATGGCCTGGGGACTGATATTCAAATGCAGGGTCCAGGTTCAAAGTAATTGGGTGAACACACTGAAATTTATTTTCTGAAAAGATTGAAGGGAGTGCTTAGTCTTTGTTTGTTTGTTTGTTTTTGTTTTTCTTTTTTGTTTTTTTTTTTTTTTTGCGGTACTGGGGATTGAACTCAGGGGCATTCTACCTCCGAGATATACCCCCAGTCCTAGTTTTTTTATTCTTTATTTTGAAACCGAGTCTCACTAAGTTGCGGAGTGCCTCACTAGGTAGCTGATGCTGGCCGCGAACCCGGATCCTCCGGTCTCAGCCTCCCGAATGCTGGGATTACAAGCGTGCGCCACCACGCCCGGCTCTGTTTTTGTTTTTCTTAATTTCATTTCTGCAAAATTTTCAGCTTCTCTTGGTGGTACTAACCAAAGAGTTATTACTTGTACTTCCAAAAGCTGTTTGAAGCAAATAAACACAATACCAAGGGCTGTATTTGATCGGTCTTTTCCAAACAGACTGTATTGTAGAGGGCCTTCACGATAATCGTAGGGCTATTGGTAAAATCATTTGAATGTTGAAGGGTGTCAAGCCAGGGTGTCATTCCTTAGAAGAGCCATTTTACTTGGGATAAATTCTTCCAAAAGGAAGGGACAGAGTCCTGTCGCAGAAATAGCGTTCCACCTGGTACTAGCATTTTAAAACAGTCCTATTCTAATCCATAAAACATTTCTAGTTTTCCCTGAAGCTTTGGGCTGCCTTGCGCATGAATAATTTTTGGAGAAACACCCACGCCCGTTAGCCCATTGTTCGTAACTATTGGAAGAAGATTAACTAGAGCCTGGAAATTGTATATCTGCGTCTGCCTCTGAATCTGTCACAGGAAACCAAAGTAGATAAGTGGCTTTTACTTTGGATGAAGAGGTAAAATTCTGCTGTAGAAATTCTAAAGATGATTCACAAGTTTCAAAATGTTTAATGCTTTCCTACAATGGAAACCCGTCTCTCTGTCTGGGGGGATGGAAATTTGTATCTCTTTCCCCAGCTCAATCTTTGTCTAAAAGTATTTCATAGATATTTTGAGAAAGTGCCATAGAGGAGAAGGAAGAAAATGAAATTAGCATTTTAACGTCCCACAGGGGGAACAAAATAAACCAAAAGTTGTTTTGGTGTTTTTTTTTGGGGGGGGGGCTAATGCATGTTCAAAATAGATACTATTTTTATTGCTCTTTAGAATTACATATGTGTATGTGTGTGTGTTAAAGCCTTTAATATATCTTCTTATTATTCTCACACTGGCACTCATCTGCACACTACCATTTTGTGGCTGAGAAGAGAGGGTCATAGGAAAATGGCATTTTTAATTGAAAAACAAAACAAAACCACAACCAACTTAAAAAAAAAAATGAAACCTCAAAACAGAAAAGAAGGTTTGAACATAGTCTAATAACCAGAAAAGTGATTAAAAAAAAAAAAAAGCAACAGAATAGAAGCACCTTGGAAGGCCTGTAATCTTTAGATTTACTGTGAAGTTTCAGAAAATAATCACCAATCCACAGGGACTGGAAAATAATAGTGAAATTCATCTGCATGTGTGCATGTGTGTTTATACACATGTGAGCATACACACACACACACACACACACTTACACATACACACACACACACACTCTCTCTCTATTCACACACTTAACCAGAGTTACATAAAGGCTTCCCACCTATCTCTGCATTTGTCTGTTTTCTGCATTTCAACTAAGTTCAGAGGCTCCGGCCTATGTCATTAATTATGCAAAAGTCAAACAACTTAGCAGGCACATTTTGGGGGTGAGTTTTCAGAAATCTATTTGTGGCCTGAAAGAAATTCTATGGGGACTGTCTGGGCTATCCAATTTATTCTGTGATTATATTCTGTTTTTAGGCCTTGACCTATTTTTTTTTTTTTTTTCTTCTTAAGCCATTTCCTCCCTGACTGCTTTTCAGAAGGAAAACTCTTTATCCTGAAATACTATTAAGTTGACCCCGTGTGAACTCTGCCCCCGGATTTCTGGGTAGCAGATACCTCGAGGAGTCGCTTACAACCGCAGAGGGGGAGGGATGTTATGCCAAGTCTCCACTGTGGTGTCTTCTTGGGCCTGCGGCAGCGGGGTGCACAAAATGGGTACCCGTAAGATCAGCCAAATGAATTTGCTGAATAATTTGTGTTCTCTCTTGTGCCTCTTGCTGCCGGTGCTTTTTAATATGCTGTGTTTTGGGTGGATTTGGCAGACTACAAAATGGGGCCGAATAAGTAAAATTTAAATATTTGCATATATTATTATTATTATTATTATTGTTTTGTGGTACTGGGGATGGAACCCAGGGGCCTTTTATCTCCAGGCTATACCCTCAGCCCTATTTTGTTTTTTATTTGGAAACCGAGTCTCGCTAAGTTGCAAATGGCCTCACTAAGTTGCTGAGGCTGGCTTCAAACCTGAGATCCTCCTGTCTCAGCCTCCCAAGCACTGGGGTTACAAGCATGTGCACCACCCCCACACTTGGCTTTGCATATGATATTTTAGTGGCTGTTTCAATTTTCAGCTGGTTGGTGGCCTTAGCTGGAAGGAGGGATAGGGAAGACAAGGCAGTATCTCTCCTCCTCTAGCACCCAAGGGTGGTGATGGAGTGGAGATACCGGAGGGTGATTTCCATGATATTTGCATGTCATTCTCCTTCCAACCTCTAAAGTTCCAACTTATCTGAACTGTGGTTATTCAGAGGAAGGAAGTGGCAGTCAAGGCTGGTAAACACATTCTCCTGAGTTCATGTTATTGATTTATTTTTCTCTCCAGGAAGAAGTTTCTAGAGGGATTGCAAGGACTTGCCAGATGAAGACAGGCATGGTCTCTAGAAATATTTGGAGACCTGTCTGCCTTTCACGGTGCCAGCCCACACCTTGTTTTCTAAGGAGACCACGAACAACTGCCCTTCGGCAGAGATATTGACAGTTACCACGTGAGGATTCGTGACTCTTACCCAATTTATCAATATTTTTTTTTGTCTCTTGCCTCCCTCCTCACCCCGCCAGAGAAATTGCACTAACAAAACCATATAGATTATATGTGGAGACAGATGATTTATTATAATTATTTTTCTTAGAAGGAAAACTATTTCCAAGGAGTTCAGAATTGCATTGTTTCCCCCTAGCAGGAGCAAGGACTCAGGATTTGCTTTTGGGGGGGGGGGTTTGCAGTGCGGTCTGAATTAGGTAACTTTAGCTAACCACCCTGGGTTGGAGCAGGCAATTTTTAATAGCTTCAGGAACCCCAACGCGAACGCATTGATTTTCCTTTAATAGAATGGCGTCGTCGAAGGACAGGGCTCTGTGGCGTCCACCCTTCAATCTTAACCCATCCAAAGACTGTGCCTTTCCAGTTGAGTTCCATTCATTTCTGGTTGAATAGGTTAAGCAAAGACAGACCTCGCTGTTCTCAATTCACTTTATGATCCTCCCATCATAAAAAATAATATCAGCACCTTGCTTTTCATGTCAGAACTCCATTTGAGCCGCTGTTCCCTATGCCCATGAGTAAATCCCATAAAAGCCGCCCCGTCGTACTGTTGCGATTTTTCCTTGTGGGTGATTGATTGATGGATGAGTGCTGACACTTCAATGAAGCTATTTCGACTGCCATCTCAATCCGATGATGTGAGGGGTATATTTTCTGTCCATGCCTCATTACTTCAGAATGACATTCCTGGAACTTCATTTACTTTTTCCCTCCTTCCCTGAAGCGCCATATTTTTTCCCATCTAGGTTATGCATGCCATAAAAAAAGCAATTTGCTATTATATGTGGCATAAGGGCAACACTTTCCCTAGGAGGTAAATAAGAAAGTTTTTTTTTTTTTTTTTTTTTGAAATCCCAATGTTGAATTTAGGGATCATGTCAAAATTTCCAAAACAATTCCAACAGGCAACTTCTATGGGAAATGGCAAAGAGGATATATTTAGCTTCGTGTTGTCCATGTTTGATGAACTTGGGAATTAAAGCAGCAGCACGTGATCTTTCACTTGCCTCAGAATCAGCTAGTTTCTAGTGTCCTGCCTGGAATAGTTTACATAGCTCACCTATAGCTGAAAAGCTGTTTATAACATCATCCAGACTTGTTTGTCCTTTGAGAGAAAGAAAATTCATCGTTTAAATGCAACCATGGATTTATCTATTATAGTTTGTTTTCCATCATATAGAAAACACTCAACTACAGCTGGGCGTGGTGGCGCATGCTTGTAATCCCAGCATTTGGGAGGCTGAGACCGGAGGATTCGGGTTCGAGGCCAGGCTCAGCTACTTAGTGAGGCACTCGGCAACTTAGTGAGACCCGGTTTCAAAATAAAGAATAAAAAATAAGGCTGGGGGTGTAGCTCGGAGGTAGAACGCCCCTGAGTTCAATCCCCAGTACCACAAAAAAAAAAAAAAAAGAAAGAAAGAAAGAAAGAAAATGCTCGACTACAATAAACAGATCCACCCCTGCATTTCCAAATGGCTCTAGGTATGCAAGACTCTTAGTACTAAAACATGCTCTTAGCTTTTCCAAGTTGACTTAGGACCTGATTTTAATCTGTGTAATACAGTATTCCCGTTAATAATAACGTATAATTAAGACATCCGTTAAAAATCCATAACGGTAATTTAATGGAGAAAATCTAATACAGTTCTATTGGAATTTTTACGTTAAATTAACTTTAACGGGCTTTTAATGGATGTCTTAATTAGATCTCATTATTAACGGGAATATTCCACAAATTAAAATTGGGCCCTTAAAGTTTTAATGAAAAAAGTTGCAGGAACACATTTAGAATGGACACCCTATTTCATGCTTCCCGTCGGTTCTCCAGTGAAGCTGTGTTTCAGAGCTCATAAACAACAGGTCCTGCAAGAAAGAGCTTCCCAGAAAGGGCCGCCGCTGAACTTTCCACCCCGCGGTGAGCTCATCTCCCTGCTTTCTCGCGGATTCTCCATCTCGCCCCTTGCTCCAATTTGCAGATCTCCTCTGACAGGGCCGCAGGCTTAAAACTCTTGCGTTTAAACCAGTCAAGATGATCATGATGATAAAGATGGCTACGCGGTATGGGGGGAAGGTCTTTGGCAGCAACACGGTTAAGCCTGACTATTTGAACAACTTTCACAGAAGATGAACATCGTTCAGAGGTTTTCTTGGCTCCAGCTCTGGTTTGAACTTAATAATTCTTCTCCTTTGCGGTGATGGATGGCTCCCCAGCGCAGGGGCAGGACTGGGCAATCCAGGTGCAACCGTAATTGTTACACTGAGCAGAAACATTTCCTTGAGACAAACGTTCCCAGAGGGGTTATAAATAGGGAGCGGACATTACCATGAGCAGGAAGCTTCCTGGACATTAAACTATATGAAGACTTTCGCTCCCCCTCCCTCTCCCGTTACAAACTGACAAAAATAAGCACATCAGTGTTCCCCATCCTTCTTTTGCTCCAGTGGCACTTGGTTGTCTTGTGACAGCGGAAAGGGGGCCTGTGGAGATGGCACAGCCCCATTGCAGCTTATCAATGAAAATCCCTTGTCGTCCAGAAGTAGAGAAGTGGAAATCAATACTTCATTACCAGATTGGTTGTGAGGATGAAGAGAAATGGCTGGGCGATTATTATTATTATTATTATTATTATTATTATTATTATTATTATCATCATCATCATTTTTTTTGGCCGTCTTTTAGAGCAGGCTGTTGGGAGGAGGTCGGTGAGTTCCCTTTTAGAAGCGGGTGGGTGACAGAGGGTGCAGGGCGAGGGGGTCCAGGCTGGAAAGTTGAGACTAAGGCATTGATCCTAGAATGGGAAATCAGAACAACAAAGAAAGATGCGTTATTTTCTGAGGTATAGCCCAGGGGGTTACTTCTCCCCGGGGAGTCAAACTGCCCACCTCTATCCCTTCATTTGTGTTAATGTTCTGAGTGGAATCATGATTAAACCCATTCCAGGGTCAGACATAACCAGAAGACGGTCCAAAGGGGGGCGGGGTGGGAGAGCCAATTTAGGAAAAGAAACGTTCAACTATTAAGAAAAATGAAAGAGATGTTTATACATCCATTTTCATAGCATCATTATTCACAATATCTAAAAAGAAGCAGCCCCAGTGTCCATCATGGATGAAGAGATAAACCATATGGTGCATACATACAGTGGAATATTACTCAGCCTTTAAAAGGAAGGAGATGCTTTCTAAACCTCAGGCAAATTGTAGCACTCATTCCTAAGCCCATTTAAACAAAAATTCTAATAAAAAGCCTGATGTGGTGGCATGTACCTGTAATCCCAGTACTTGGGAGGCTGAGTCGGGAGGATCACAGGTTTAAGAACAGCCTCAGCAAGTAGTGAGACTTTCATCAACCTAGTGAGACCCTGTATCCAAATAAGAAATAAAATAGGAGCAGGGTGTGGTGGCGCACGCTTGTAATCCCAGCATTCGGGAGGCTGAGACCGGAGGATCCGGGTTCAAGGCCAGCCTCAGCTACTTAGTGAGGCACTCTGCAACTTAGTGAGACTCGGTTTCAAAATAAAGAATAAAAAAATAGGGCTGGGGGTATAGCTCGGAGGTAGAATGCCCCTGAGTTCAATCCCTAGTACCGCAAAAAAAAAAAAAAAAAAGAAATAAAATAGGGCTGGGGTTATAGTTCAAAAGTAGAATGCCTCTGGGTTCAGTTCCCAGTATGACACACAGACACACACACACACAGACACACACACACTTTAATAACTTGAACTTTAGGGGCATTCTTCCTCCAAGCTACACCCCCAGCCCTATTTTATTTTTTATTTGGAAACAGGGTCTCACTAGATGGCTGAAAGTCTTGCTAAGTTGCTGTGACTGGTGTCAAACCTGCAATCCTCCTGTCTTAACTTCCCAAGGACTGGGATTACAATAAAATGCCAGCATGCCTGGCTAAATTCTAATATACTTTTATTGTTAATTATATATGGTAATGAAGTTTAATTCGTTGCCTGAAAAGAAGAAAAATCTTATTATTATTATTATTGCTTGAGGTCTTAAGAGCAAACCCTAGCAGAAAACTTAAACTAGAGAGCGAAGGGAGGGGCACTAAGAGAACTAGATTCCTCTTTCTCTCTGTTCACAATGATTTGCAGGGACCAGATGAAGTGGGAAAGGAAGCCAGTAGCGCCTCCACTGGTAGCCCAGGCCACGCTTTGCTGCTGGATGTGTTCCCCCCCACCCCACTTCCTTTGTATGTTGGAGCTACTATGATAAAAACAAAACAGATACAAGTAACAATTTTAATTACAAATCTAAAAAGTCATTGACCATGCTCATTAAATAGGGTTTGTGAGGGACAGCCAGGCAATTGTCTTTATATTAATTACAGAGCCACCAACCGATGCGAGGAACTGGCTGAACTTTAGTTTGGTGGCTTCTGGGGAACCGTGTGGGTGGGCCTCGCTCTCCCTTTCCGTCTCCCTCTCTCCGCCCTGGCTCGCCCCGCCTGCCCTCCTGTCTCTTCACCGGCTACCGCAGCGCCTGTGTACGGGGCAGATTTCTCGGTGGCTACAGTGAGGTGCTCGGTGGCTGGAGTCAGGGTGTCCCAGGCTGGGTACGACTCCTATTTTGAGCCAGGTGGGTCCTTTCTTGGCTGAGTTAGGCTGTCCAGCATTGTCCCCGGCCTCTCTACCCGCCGGATTCCCATCACCTCCAATTGTCACAACCCCAAATGACTCTAGACATTGTTAAATGTCCCTGAAGGTAGAAGAAAAAATTGTCCCTGGCTCAAAACCTTTATATAATAATGATCTGAGCCTAGAACCTCTCTCTCTCTCTCTCTCTCTTTGTGGTACTAGGGATTGAACCCAGGGCATTCTACCTCTGAGCTACACTCCCAGACCTTTTTTATTTATTTATTT
>PVLC010038271.1:0-14875 GCA_004027655.1 Graphiurus murinus | reverse complement strand
AGTATTCATGAAATGATATAGTAACTAAAGTGTTAGATTCTGGTATATCATAGCAGGAAGCATTGGTGGTTGCCCAGAGACACTTTTGTAGCCTATCAAGACACAGTGTAGGAAAGGGATGGCTTTGTTTATAAAGGTAGAAATGATGCTGACAATTACATCCTTTTATTTGTCCTTGAAAATGACTGTTCAGAAGTTAGTAGATAATATCACTAAGTAGCTGAGGCTAGCCGAGAACCCAGATCCTCTGGTCTCAGCCTCCTAAGTACTGGGATTACAAGCATGTGCCGCCCCGCCCAGCTTTGTTTGTATTCTTGATGACTACCATTTTTTTCGGTACTGCGGATTGAACTCAGGGGCATCCTACCTCCGAGCTATGCCCCCAGCCTTATTTTTTATTCTTTATTTTGAAACAGGGTCTCACTAAGTTGCGGAATGCCTCACTAAGTAGCTGAGGCTGGCCGCAAACCTGGATCCTCTGGTCTCAGCCTCCCAAATTCTAGTTTTACAAGCGTGTGCCATCACGCCCGGCTGACTACCATTCTTGATGATTATATTCTTGATGATTATGTTATATGCCATATCAACATTGTTTTGATTTACTTTTCCCTGACTGCCAATGATATTGAACATCTTTAGTATATTTGTTGGCCATTTGTATTTTTTCTTTTGAAAAGTTTCTATTTAGCTCAATTGGCCATTTTTTGATTTATTATTTGTTATTTTGCTGTTAAGTTTAAAAAAAAATCATATATTCTAGATGTTAGCCCTCTATCAGAGGAGTATCTGGCAAAGATTTTCTTCCATTCTGTAGGCTCTCTCTTCAGACTCTTGCTTCCTTTGCTGTGCAGAAGCTTTTTAATTTGATGCCTTCCCATTTATTTTTTTATTCTACTAAATTATAACCTCCATGATCTGTTAATCTTGATATCTTAAAGTGCCTTAAAGAAGAAGGTGAAATTAACAGGATTTTAAAAATTCCAAGATTAAAATCAATTAGTAATAGAATTCTTGCAAGAAAAAGATACAGTTAGCATGAAACCCCTCACCCCATACACAAAAATTGGGCAGTACATTTAAACCATGTTATAAAGGGTCACATCTTGTTATTTCATTAAAAAATCCAGTATATTAACTGAATGCAAATGCTGTAATAGACAGCATTTGTAAGATAATTTACTAAACAGAGTAAAAATGTATATTATAACATATAAACTATATGTTAAAGTAATACAGTAATAAAAGAAGAGAATAAATAAATAGTTGAGTAAAACATACACAATCTTTTGGTGCACTTGAGTTATTTGGGTATATAAATTGATAATTAGAGTTTCATGAAGAAACTCATTTATGATACCCAAGTTGAGATCCCTGGCTTTAAAACCATCAAAGGTGTATGGAGGCCACATTTCTCCTTTGAGCTCTTATGTAAATTTCCATCTTAGCCATTTATTTATTATTTATTCATTAATTCATTAATTCATTCATTCATTTTGAGGAACTGGGGGTTGAACCTAGTGGTATTCTTTCTCTGAGCTATACTCACAGCCCTTTCTTTAATTCTTTCTTTATTTTGAAACAGGGTCTTACTTGGTTGCAGAGGGCATCACTTAGTAGCTGAGACTGGCCATAAACCTGCGATACTCTTGTCTCAGACTCCCAAATACAGAGATTGTAAGCATGCGCCGCCATGCCTGGACTTCATTAGAACTTAATTCTTAACTTATTTACTAATATTAAATCCTTAACCTAGTAGAAAAAAGTAGAGTTTGAGCTTGTTTAGATGCGGAACATTGTTTTTTTTTAAATTTTTCTCCCTCGATCTCTTTCTTCTTTTTCTCTTTGTCTCTTTTTGCAAATCTAGATCTCCGTGCTGTCTAGCATTCTTCCTGAAATAGAGGAGATTCTTAGTTACTTAAGGAATCAGAACATGCTACAAGAAAATGTGCAGATTTATTTGGACTACTGCAAATGTCATCTGGTTCCTTGCTTTGAGCCTCCCCTCTCCAGATTTGATCTTGATCAGCTTATTTTCTCACTGTGACATGGACATGGTGTCTTTAGGTGTTTGATAGATAAATGACTCCAGTCCAACCTTGATTGTGCTTAGATATCCTACTTCATTCTTTTAGGCACCTCACCCCTGCACTTTCCTTCTTTTCACTTTTACTACTTCTTCATAGGACTGTCAACTCATAAGGAACTTACTTTGTTATATAGATCAACATAGAATGCTCATAGACCACTTAGATTTTAAACTTAGCGGGAAGGCATTTATCTTACAAGAGAGTTATTTTATATTTACACACAAATACACATAAACACATGAATACACATACATAGGCTAAAAGTATAACAAGCCAAAAATACTGGTTATCCACACTGTATCTTAAACTACATTTACTTTCTTGGAGAGATATTTCTCAGCTAAAATAATAGCTTATTAATATGCAGTTGTAATTAGTTTTTAATCTCATAGCATATGACCATCACCTATAATAGATCTGAAAAAAGTTATAAGTGATCCTAAATGAACATAATGAGACTCTCAGAAGTAAAAAATAATAATCCCCAAGAGAATTTGTTAGTCCTAAGGCATTCACAAAGCATAGAATATTCCCAGCACTTAATGAAAGAATTAAAAAAATACAGAGTAGACATACTCCTTTTTAAAAGATCTCTACATCTATATTGCACCTTCCCCTAAATCATTTGAACTCATTGAAAAACTTGGAATTTTGAAATACTTTCTATAGTCACTGACAAATTTGTACATCTAAAAATTATCTCCAGAATTAGTTCTCAAACCAAAAAATTTTTGCTTCTGAGCCTGTGTCACCTAGCCTTGGGTTACTAGACTTTATATTTAGTCCTTCCAACGAGGCCATAGCTATGGTGTAAAATGATGCTATAGCTGCATATTCTCAAATTTGGTAATTATTCTATGCTTGGATTTTAACATTCTCACATTTTCATGCTTCCTCCAATATTTCCCTTTTTGGAGTTAACAGGTTGCCTGGTTTTAATGGTATATTCATCTTCATTAAGCACTTTCACTAGAAAATTTTGTGAGAAACTTTCTTCTCACTCCCACTGCCACCTCCAGACTCTTTTATACACCCATCCCAGACTATATCCTCTACACTCTGAAGCTGTGATTATAACTGCTACATATTGATTCAACGAGACATGACTGGATAGATAGGAATGTCAGACAAAAGTTTTCTCTTCACTTTGAAGGACATCCTTGAATCTTCTAAGTTTTTAAAGAAGCTCTAACTTAAAAAAAAGTATTTGTCATGAGTTTTTCTTAATTGAATGATGTCAGGAATGTACACGTATTTCAATAATATTTGCAAGGGCAGTTACACAAAGAAGTATGAATATGCTGGCATCAGAATAAAACAATGAGACAGTGAGAACATGGACAGGGGCTATGTCCTTGTCTAGGCACTGGGCCTTTGTTCTCGTGGCTGTAAAATGGCATAGTAACCACCGTTTTTGATATATCAGTGAGATGCTGTGAATGACAGTGCTTGAAAAAGCAAAATGTGCTATATAGATAGGAGGGATGATGAGGATGCCTGTGGTCTGCACTTCTAGGGTGGAATGACTAGGGAGTATACTGGCAATAATGTATTGAAGGTTGGCATCTGAGATCAGAGAGCTGACATAAATAAGGTCCTAAGTTTCCTTAGGGTGGCAAGTTACAGAAAATGATGAATGTTGTCAAGACAATTGAATTTGGAAGAAGACCAACACAATGATTAGAAAATGTGGTTCTGAGTTGCTGAGACATTGAAATAGAAGGACCAGCAAGAATATCTAATATAATATATAGTCCTATGGTTGAAAAAGATGATGAGCTATTCTATATTTTAATGTTCACACTTAGAACATCAAGTGAAGCTTTCTGTAGCTATTGCTTGTCTCTCTAATAGGGGTAGCCTCTGGGGATGATTGCATTCCCCTGGACAACTTGGAAAGCCCCTCTATTACCTATAGTTGGAGCTTAGGAATTATTAGCAGTAAGAAAATTGAAGAAGCAAAACATAGATACGTATGCATTGGTCTGGTAGTTTGTTTTCCATTCTTTTGGATAGGTACCTAGAAGTTGTATTGCTGGATACAATGTGTAGGTTTATTCCCATTCATCTTAGGGTCCTCCATACTGTTTTCCAAAGAGGTTGCACTAATTTGCAATCCCATCAACAATGTATTAGAGTTCCCACTTCTCCACACCCTCACCAGCATTTGTTGTTGTTTGTATTTTTAATGATTACCATTCTAATTGGGGTTAGGTGAAATCTTAGAGTAGTTTTGATTTGTGTCTCTCTCATTGCTAATGATGTTGAACATTTTTTCATGCATTTATTGGCCATTTGTATTTCTTCTTTTGTGAAGTGTCTATTTTGTTCACTTACTCATTTTTTAATTGAGCTATTTTTCTTTCTTAGCAGTGAGTTTCTTGAGTTCTCTGTATGTTCTAGATATTAGCCCTCTATTGGAAGAGTAGTATGTTTATAGTCACACAATTCACAATTGCCAAACTATGGAGCCAGTCAAGATGTCCATCAACAGATGAATGGATTACAAAACTATGGGATATGTACACAATGGAATTTTATTCAGCCATAAAGAAGAACAAAATCATGTCATTTGCAGGGAAGTGGATGAAACTGGAAAATATTATGCTAAGTGAGATTATTCAGTCACAAAAAGTAAAAAAAATCACATACTCTTCCTAATATGGGAACCTAGAGAGAAAGTAGATCATAAGAGGGACTCTAGACAAAGAAGGAGGAATCTTAGATGACAAAGAAGGCAACCTAACTGAAGGTGATGGGGTGGGGAGAGGGAAGCACCCTAATGCTAATGATGTACATTCAGGAACATATCAAAGTCAATCACTAAGCCAAGCCAAACATGAAAAGGCAGGGAAGGGAGGAAATGGGGTGGGAATTAGGGAAAAGTTAAATGAGTGCTGTGTGCATGTATGCCTCTACCAGCTTGTACCTCATTAAGATATATGATTACAATGTACCAATAAAAAAAGAAGCAAAACATATTTATTGATAAGTGCTAAGGAAAAAATGGGACAAGAGGGGATTGTAGGATGAACCTGGGCTTAGAAATCATAATTTTTGATAGAATGGTCTGGAATTACTCACTGAGAAGATGATATCCGAATAAAGACGTTAGAAGGTTATTCCTATGGTCTATGCAGGAATCGTACCTCTTTCTGTCATTTTAGCTCCTTTGACTCCATGTCTACAAGGAAGCAGATAGATGCAGAAGTAGTAATTACCATTAGTCATATTGTAAACAAATAAAATAATTTTATTTATTCTCTGGCATTTTGTTCTTTTCTAATATTCTCCCAAAAGTACTACCAGCAAAATTCTACCCTTCCTTTATATCCAGGATAAGTGGAATCAACTTACACACAGATTTTAAAAAGTATGTGATGAAAGTAAAACTCTTACTGTTATAAATGGAGCTGTAAGAGAGCACAAAATAACCTTTATTTGACTTGAACATTACATTTTATCAGCATATAACTTATGCTGTGCTATTTCAGTGACTGACATGTTAAAAATGAAGTTCAGAATGCCATTCAGCTCACACAGTCTTAGAAGAGGTTCTGGAATGCTGTTGTACTGGGCTCCCCAGCAAAAGATAACAATATTCTTAAATTATATTGAAAGCCTCATTACTGTATAACACTGATTAGATACGTAGGTTAGCAATTATAATTTTGCATCACTCCTCTCTTCAGATTGGATATAGACTCATTCTTATTACTATATGTCTACACAAATATGAGCCTGCAATTATGTGACTGAGCACAATTATACAACCATGGTACAATTATGAAACTATTATGCAATTCTATAAGTACTGTCAAATATTAACTATTTTGTGAGTATGCCTCATAAATTTAGTTATATGCATGAATATTCATTGTACTCAAAGCTCCATGCATTCCTTTGCTTATTTGGTATTTAGTTTATTTATATATTTACATTGTGTGTGTGTGTGTGTGTGTGTGTGTGTGTGTTTGTGTGTGTGTGTGTAAGAGAGACTGGGAGGGAGAGAGAAAGAGAGGATGGGTGAGGGAAGAAAGGAGAAAGTAATGAAGATGATAAAATGTCAACATTTGATAAATCTTCAAGAAAAGTATATGAGAATTTCTTAATTATTTGTTGCAATATTTCTGCAGATGTGATATTATATTTAAAGTAAAAAGCTTATAAATGACCTCTTGCCCTTGTTTTTTATGTATAGATATAGTTTTGATGTAGAATTTAAGGTTCATTTTTCCCTTAGGAAATATACTTTGCTGTACTGTGTTCTAGCATTCATTGTGGCTAGTCTGATACATGTTTCTTTGTGAGCAAACCTTGAATTTTATATCATTTTCATTATTTATTTATTTAATTCTTATTTATATCTTTGGTACTGATTGGTTGAGTTTTTCTGTATTTGCTGATACTTTGTAGGCATTTAAAATGCATCCATAAGCAAAACAAATAAAGATTTCTGTAATTTTATAGCTCATCTTCTATCAGGGTATGTAGGGAGGCTGAGTGAAACAGACAATAAAGATGACAAGTAAATGACTAGTATATAGTGTTTTGGAAAATATGTGCTGTGGAAATACAAAAAATAGAGAGGTTAGGGTGATCTGGATTTGATTTAGAGACTATAACAGTTTAAAATATGATAGTCCCAATAGGCATTATAAAGAATATGAAAATTGGACAGAATTCTTGAAATAGGTGAAGGAATTACTTGCGTGAATATTTAGGGAAATAGCATTACAATCAGAGAAAATGACAAATCTAAAAGTTGCAAAGGAATGTCCCGTATGTGATTAGGAAAATCAGAGAAGTTGGTGAGGCTGGAGTGAAGTAGATAAACAGTAGAGTGTACAGTATGGTCAGAGAAAGAATGGGGGTCAGGTCATTTGGCTTGTGGTTCATTTTAATGACTTTGGCTTTTATTTTGCGTGAAATGGATATTCATTACAGAAACCTGAGCAAACAACTGACACGAACTGCCATAATTTCAAAAGATTACTCCAAATACTGTGTGGAGAATAGTTCATAGAGTCCAATGGTAAAAGCAAGGAGACTAAGACAGAGTCAACTCCAGGTTGAAAATGATGGTGGGTCATCAGTGTGGGAGCAGGGGATATGGTGAGAATCATTAAGATTCTCAATATATTTTGAAGGTAAAGTCAAAATGTGAAATCTTAGCTCTTGCATGTGAAAGAAAATGAGATGTCAAGAATGTCTTCAGGGTTTCCATAATGAACAATGGAAAGAATAAATAGACATCAGTTAAAGTGAAGGAGGCTGTATGCCAAGAAGGATTGGAGTTGGGAAAGCTCTAGCATTCAAGATTTTACAGGATGACTTTGTAATTTTGGTTAGAAATCCAAGTGGAAACGTTAAAAATACAGTTGCATATTACCCAAGCAAATGGCTATTCAAAGATAATATAAAGTGTTTGAAGCCAGTTTAATTTCCTTCTTGATGACCAATTTTCCTCTCTGGAATTATGAGTCTTTCTCTTAATGTAGGATTGTGAAATTTAAGAATAATGAATGAATGAATTTATTAATTTACCTTTGTAATTAGCAGAAGTTAATTTTTGAAGCATAATCCCACATAACTAACACCCCAAGTATATCAGTGGTGCAACTCTGCCCACTTTTCGGGATAAACAGAAGTGAATGGATTGGATCGCAAGGGATATCTTTTACTAAAGATCCCATATGATAGATCAGGAATTGTACCATGGCCAACATTTGAATCAGCGGCAAGAGTTCTAATTACTCTTATTCTAAAGCATGGAAATACCATGATGTAGTGTTTAATTTCACAGAAACTACCATATCAATTACTTGATAGCTCTGTTACATAAATAGTTCAACAGAGATTTCCTGGCACATACACATTTATTTCTTATCATTGGCATATATAATAATTTAACTGAAACTGTTTGTTTAATGTGTCATCCCAGCCCTTTTCCTTTTAATAAAATTAATAGATATTTGTTCTTGCTGCCAAAGATGAGGGCACCAACAGCAATCTGAATCATTATTATCACTCCTTTTTATGATCCTTGTCACAAATTTATTATATCACCCTGTTATGGTTGCCCACTGCTAAAAGCAGTGATGTATGCTATTTAAAAAAAAACACAGATGTTGATTTCCATATTTTTAACCTACTGCACAAACCCACCCTACTATATCTTGGTGGATGAATATTTCACTTGAGCAGTTGCTGATGCTTAAAATATGAATGATATATGCACATCACTTTGCTTTTCATCTCCTTGTATAAACTCTCACTACTAGCCAGTGATGACTGAATATTTAACACTCAGAAGCATTGAAGTACATCTACTTAATTTATAAATAATTTATAACTAAAAGTTGATATCAAAAAGAAAAATTTTAGCTTTCAGGAGAAATGATACTGTGTGGAGACTTTGATAGGCATCCTTAGATTAGAGAAACAAACTCAGTTTTCAGTAAATAATCTAGAGTCAGAACTATATTAAACTGGAGGACATTTCAGGAAATGTGACAGGGAAAAAAGATGTTAAAATTTTTAGGAGCATTCAGTATGTATATGATGAAATATAAAGCAATTTATGTCTATTACTTCATTTAAACTTCATAGCAATTCTTGAAAGCAATAATAGCTTTATTTTCAATATGAGGACACACATGCTATAATGGTTAAATCGTTGGTGTAGGAACTATACTAAGAAAGAGGGAGATTGGAGACTCAACCCCAGTTTGTCTTTCATGTCATTCTGCCCTCTAAATTCTCTCATTTTATAATTGAGGAAAACATTAAAATATATTTAATGAGTTATTTATGGTCAGGCAGGTGGTTTATGGCAGAGCTGGGGTTAGAGCTATTGGTCTCCGCAGGCCATTTTCCTGTCTTCTACATTAGTCTTTCTTCCTAGGAAAGTCAATAATTCATAATTCTTAACCTTTTTTTGGAACTTGGAAATTTTACAACTTGATTTTTCCCTGGGAAAAAATGGTCTGGAATTTCAAAATATGAGTAAGTAAAATTATCGAACACCTTAACTGCTAATATGCTCTTTATCTGTTTGGGGCATGTGGTTCTTTTCTCTTTGAATATGAAGTAAGACTTTTGTTGTTTTTGGTACGACTGTCTGTTGCACTGATCCCTATAGATTGAAAATTGAGGGTTTGATAGTTGCTTAATAAGTGATAAAGTGAAGAAGAGTCCAATAGTAACTTGTGATTATAGTAGCAAGTTTTTGGTGAAATATTTCCAACTTAAGTAGAGAAATTATTTATTCAACCTAGAGTTATTTATTGAATGTCAGCTATGTGCCAGATACTGTATGTCTAGGGATATAAAATTGAATGAAATAGAATCTCTGAATTTAAGAAGCTTTGTATCTATTCCTAGCAGAAAACATAGACAAGTAAACATCAGTTATTGTCAGAATCCTGTTCCTGACAAAATGCAAAGTTTGCATAGGCTTTTAGTTTCATCCCTAAAAGTCAATTCTTGATAGAAACCCAAGAAGTAATAAAGAATTATTTTTAAAAATCTGTGGGCAGACAGAGGCTGTTTGAGCTGTTAGTGGTGGGAAGATGGTTGCAGCCTGGGTCAGGCATTGGCTAGTGAGCTGTGAGGAGTTAAATTAGGGAGAGAAAGCAGTTTGATTTTTGCTCTTGATCTTCCTCTGCCTTTGCTTTAGGACACCCAAAGCTGGACTATGGGTACCATGGGAATTGGCAGTTGCACCTCAGACTTGTGGTACCCACATCTGTGGTGTGGGCTTGATTAGTCTTGGGCAGTACTTAGATACCCACAGCAGGACTATAAACCCGTAAACCAAGATAATGAGGGTTAGGAGCATAACCACTTCAAAAGAAAAAAGACAACAGAAACCATGTTCATTGGGGGTTTTAGTAGGACAGGACTTTCAGATAAATGTAAAAACCCAACAAAAGAAGGTACAACATTAGAACTATAAGGAAATAATTATGAAAAGAACCACTTATTTGTTACTATAAAAAATTCAAAATGAATACGACAGATGGGATTAACAATGGAATGAATACATCTGAAAAATAGGTTAGATCAATGAAAGAAAAAAACTCTACAAGATATATATGCATGTGTGTGAGTGTATGTGAGATACATCATTTAATTTAATATATATTCAATTTTGATTATATGTCTATATAGAGATATTATACATTAGAATATATATATATTGTGTGTGTGTGTGTACGTGTGTGCATGTATGTATGTGTGTGTGTGTAAGAGATATGGGAAATAGAAATTGTTGACAACTGAAAAATAAGATTTCCAGAAAATTTAAAAAATGGAGGTGATTTTTGAGAAAGTAATGAAGGTAGATTCCATAAAAGTAAGAATTAAGAAAAATAACTAACCTAAAAATAATAGTTGTAAAGTATCAGACTAAAAGATAAAGACCCACACTAAGACACATTATAGAAAAAAAATTAAGAATATAAAAGTTTACAAGAAGTTCCAAAGAGAAAAATCAAATCATATTCATAGGAATAAGAATCAAATTGATATCAGACTTGTCATATCAACACTGATGTAGACAGATGGAGGTTTAACATTTTTTAAGTTTTGAAAAAAAATACCTTGAGCTGAGGATGATGACATTAAAGTACTAACTTGTAATTCACTTCTATTCCTATTACAGGGCTCAGGTATGTGGAAGTGGCATGCTCCTTGAGACAGAGGCAGGCGCCCTAGTCTAGTACCCATGTAAACATACTGATACTTGACCTTCTAATAAATATACATGCAAAAGCCAGGCGTGGTGGTGCACGCTTGTAATCCCAGCATTCGGAAGGCTGAGACCGGAGGATACGGGTTCGCGGCCAGCCTCAGCTACCTAGTGAGGCACTCTGCAACTTAGTGAGACTCGGTTTCAAAATAAAGTATAAAAAATAGGGCTGGGGGTGTAGCTCGGAGGTAGAATGCCCCTGAGTTCAATCCCCAGTACCGCAAAAAAAGAAAATAAATAAATAAAATAAATAAATAAATAAATAAATATACATGCAAATGATTTTTTTGCTAGGGGGAGAATTCTTATGTATAATGAGAGATGTGTGCATGTAGGCCTCTACTAGCTTGTACCTAACCAAGATGTATGATTACAAAGCACCAATTAAATAATAAAAGAAAAGGTGTTAAATTTTTAAAAGAAAGAAATTTTATCAAATCATCTTAAGAAAGTGAAAAACTAAGGTACAAACTGCAAGATGTTCTCAGTACTACACTTCATCAACCTATTTCTTTCGTAAGTATATAATAAACAACCTATCAATAAATGCCAAGTAACAACCAAAGAAAAACAATTAGGTTTTTCAAAGAGGAAGAAGCATACGTGACCAATTAATATATGAAGAAATGTTCAACTTCATTAGGAATCAGGCGAAACAAATTAAGTCTGGGATGAAATACTATTTTATATTCATTTAGATGCAAGAGAATTGAAAAGACTGACAATACCATGTGGAGAGGATGTAAAGTAGAAAGATCTTTTATAATGTTGGTGAAAACATGAGTTGACATAGCAAATTGGTTTGGCATTGCCACATAAAATGTTACATTTGCATATACTATGAGCCAGAAATTTCTAGTCCTGGGTATATAGCTCAAAGAAATATCTTGAAAATTTTGTATAAGAAGTATGGACAAGAATTTATAGCATGTCCACAGCAATAAAAATCTGGAAATAATTTAAATGTCCTTTTACAGATAAATGGGTTGTGTTATATTCATACAATGGAATATTTTATAGTATTTGAAGTGATGAAACTATAGCTACAAGCAAAAATATGGATCAATTTTAGCAATGTATCATGAGTGAAAGGAGGAGTTCCAAGAGATTATATAAATAGGATAGAGTTTTACAAAGTTAAAAACATTAAATATACACTTATACTTTCTTTCAGAATATGTATGTATTAACTAAATTTATAAATATGCATGTATACATGTACCTATTCATGTGTGTAGGTATGCATATGCGTGTGTACATATGTGCATACATACAAAAGAAATGTATGTACATATGCGTAAATATCCATATATAAATATACATTTATACTTCTACATATATAAAGTCAAAGTAACCCACCATACAATTAAGGATGGTTTAGGACTGTGATATTCAGGGGATGTGGGATAAAATGTGAACAGCCCCAATGGTAAATGTTAATTACTATAATTTAAAATTTCCATTTCAAATAATGGTTTTGCTCATATTATATTATTAAAGGGAAAAGGAAGGAATGAAAAAAGACCGTGCCATGACTAGTGAGAAGAGTGTATCATGACCAATGATTATAATCAATTTAACTGGGAGTACTTTAATCATACATGTACTCACAAATCTAACATAATGGTGGTATTTAATATGGCATGAGAGCACAAGAAAATGTCATTTAATCCAACATGAGTAAAGGAAAGACTATGGAAATACTTCCTAAAGAAAATGATGTCTGAGCTACAGAATTGATAGATCACTTTTCGGTGTGTGTTCTGTATGTCAGCTAACTATTTAAGAATTATGTATGTTACAGCTTTCTATAGCTGTGACAAAATACCTGAAACATAATTTAAAAGAAGGAAAGATTTATCAGCTCATGGTTTCAGAGGTTTTGGGGCCCTTGGTGAAGCAGTACATGATGGCAGGAGGTCTATTCACCTCATGATGGCTGGAGAGGAGAAGAGAGGAGAGGAGAAGAGAGGAGAGCAGAGGAGAGGAGAAGAGAGGAGAGCAGAAGAGAGGAGAGGAGAGCAGAAGAGAGGAGAGGAGAGGAGAGGAGAGGAGAGGAGAGAGGAGTGGAGAGGAGAGGGAGAAAGAAACACGCACGAGCATGTGCCTGGGCTCCAGTATGTCCATTAAAGTCATCCTCCCAAAAGATCCAACTTCCTTTCACTGGGCTCCAGCTCCTAAAGGTTCTACCAATTCCCACTAGTGCCACAGACTGGTGATCAAGCATTTAACATATGACCTTTGGGGCACATTTAAGATCCAAACCAAGCCGGATGTGGTGGCGCACGCTTGTAATCCCAGCATTCGGGAGGCTGAGACCGGAGGATCCCGGTTCGCGGCCAGCCTCAGGTACCTAGTGAGGCACTCCGCAACTTAGTGAGACTCGGTTTCAAATTAAAGAATAAAAAATAGGGCTGGGGGTATAGCTCGGAGGTAGAATGCCCCTGAGTTCAATCCCCAGTACCGAAAAAAAAAAAAAAAAAAAAAAGATCCAAACCATAACATGTTCTGACTCATTTAATACTCACAAGCATAGGTACTGTTATCAGATTTATTTTAGCAGGTACAGATCATTTAAGTAATAATGTAATACAACTGACAGTTGGCAGAATTAATTTTGTAGTTTGGGCAGTCTAACTCTAGCAGCCACATTCTTAATCTCTGTGTTATACTGCTCATGATTTTTTTTCCATGACTCAATAGTTTGGAGATTTAATATATGTGAACAATTACCATGTGTATATATAAGTGTTCTCCACAAAGACCTAGTTCAGTCTAGACATGTTAGCCAGGGAGTATAGGATGAGAAATAGCTTCATTGTTCTTTGGTGCTGCTAAATTGTCTTGATTGACCAGCAAATCATGTGATTTTGTCTTTGGTTCTGTTTACGTGGTGAATTACATGGTTTATTTTTCATTTGTTGAACCAGCCTTGCATCCTTGGGATGAACCCGACTTGGTCATGGTGTATAATTTTCTTGATGTGGTTTTGAATGCACTTTGCTAGTATTTTGTTTAGCTGCCTTGCATCTAATTTCATCGATGATGAAATTTCTTGAGCTGTGTTTATTTGACTTTGGTATTAATGTGATGTTGGCTTCATAGAATGTATTTGGAAGAGTCCCATTTCTTGGTAAGTTATTAAAAATTTTAAAACCTCAATTTTCTTGTTGAAAGTAAGAAACTTGTATGGTTACCTGAGATTTAATTAAGAGCATATATAAAATATTTGACACATAATTTATATATAAATGTTCTTATAAGAAGAAGGTAAATCAGGGTTGCTGTGCATAGGATTGACTATATAGAGGGGTGGCCATCTGCAAGCCAAACAGTGGTCTCAGAAAAAACAACCCACTTTCCTCCATCTTAAACTCCCAGCTTCCAGAAGTATAAGAAAGTAAATTTCTATTGAGTCCTGCAGTTGTGTGTGTGTGTGTGTGTGTGTGTTCTTGCTCCTTTGTGCATGCACATGAGTGTACTAGCAAATTAATACAGTTGGCATTAAGCAAATGGTGGCTATTTTTTTTTTTGAGTATTAGATTTGGATCCAGTTATCATAGGTTTGAATTCTTCATGTTTGCATTTCTTCATTTGTAAAGTGGGGTAAGCAATGTCTTACTTATAGTTTTTCATGAAAATTAAGTGATTTAATATATGTAAATATCTCAGAATAGGAATTTAATATTTTTCTTGTGGTGCTGGGAATTGAACCCAGAACATTCTACCTCTAGTTGTTATTTTTTATTTTGAAACAGAGTCTCTCTAAGTTGCTGAGAACCTTTATTAGTCACTGAGGCTGCTCTCAAACCTGCAATCTCCCTGTCTCAGCCTCCCAAGTACTGGTATTACAAGGTATGCACCACCATGCCAGGCTAATCTTTTTTATTATTATCAACCTTACCCCTTCCTTGATCCCACCCTTATCTTGACTACACAGTATATTAAAGTATAAATGTTTGTATCTACTGAAAAATTCTTCTGATGTGTGCTTTTTAGTGAATTCTTCATATGATAAATTCTTTATATTACC
>PVLC010038270.1:0-14809 GCA_004027655.1 Graphiurus murinus | reverse complement strand
TTTCACGGTTTCTCCTTTAATCAATACTTTCGCATCCCCATAGAAACGAAAATGGACATACATTACTGAGATATTATTAACAATTATTAGGAAATGAGGACATAATGCTTGTCCATGAGATACCTATTTGGGGCAATATGCCTGTGTACTCAGGCAAATATTGAATTTTCCAGTCTTCTCTGACCTTAGAAATGACTTTGCGATATGGATCTGGCCTGGGAGACATAGTACAAGTTTGCTAGGTGGGTCTTTTGAGATAAAGACAAACTTGGCTGGCAGGGCGTGGTGTTCACTATTCCCTCCAGTCCCCATTTCCCCCTACAACTTGAGTTTAATGCTCTTTCATTTCTGTGATAAAATACTTCATGATGTGTGTTTGTGTGTGTGTGTGTGTGTGTGTGTGTGTGTGTGTGTATGTGTGTGTGTGGTGTGTGTGTATGTTACTAGGGACTGAACCCAGGGGCATTCTACCTCTGAGCTACTCCCCCAGTCCTATTTATTTATTTATTTTTTGGAAACAAGGTCTCACTAAGTTGCTGAGAGCCTAAGTTGCTGAGAGCCTCGCTAAGTTGCTGAGGCTGGCCACGAACCTGTACAGATCCTCCTGTCTCAGCCTCTCAAGTACTGAGATGACAGGTGTGCACCACCACACCTGGCTCTTAATGGGTTTTAATCACAACAGTTTGGTTTTATTGTTGCTTGCAACTAAACTTACTCTTAAATGATATGAGAAAAAGGGTGTTTTGTTTGTATTTTTGGCCCTTTTATTTTGCAACAGCGTCTCACTAAATTTCTTAGGGACTTAGTAAGTTGCCGAGGTTGGCCTTGAACCTGTGATCCTCCTGTGTCAGCCTCCCAAGTACTGGGATGACAGGTATATGCCATCGGGCCCAGTGAAAAAGGGTGTTTTTAATAGAAGGCCATTGTTAAAAAGAGGTCAGCCAAGCCCAGTGTGGTGGCACATGCCTGTAATCATAGTACTTGTGAGGCTGAGACGGAGGATGGTAGGTTCAAAGCCAGCTTCAGCAACTTAGTGAGACCCTCAACAACCTAGCCAGACCCTATTTCCAGATAAAATAGGCCTGGGGGAATAGCTCAGAGGTAGAATGCCCCTGGGTTCAATCCTCAGCATACACACACACACACACACACACACACACACACACACACACACACACACTCTCTCTCTATATATATCTCTCTCTCTCTCTCTCTCACACACACACACACACACACACACACACACACACACACACACACACACACGCTCAGCCAGAGAAAGTTGTAGGACACATGGATGTGACTATCCCCTCGACTTCCTCTCCCTTCCCTTAAACTTTTACCTTTGTTTTTCTCCACTTGCTTTTAGGGCTGGGGAGGGCATTGCGCTCCCTTGCTACGAGGTGGACTGATTACTTTCTTGGCTGCCTTGACGCATTCCTTTATTTTTCTTACTTAACACATCAACCTGTTTCCTAGACCTTATGAAGCCAAAACACCAGAGAAAAGTTGGCTTGATGGGACACTGGATCACCGGCCAAAGGCTGGTCACCTTGGGCCACCGCCACAAGGCTGGCCTCAGTTAGGTCACACAAAGTTCAGGCAGCTATCGTCATGAGAGGAGCAGAGCCCAGGCGCCTCTCTGAGGTGTCACCCGTGGAGTCCAACCAGGACTTTAGAATGGCGGCTGCTGGGCCTCCCAGCCAACTGTGAACGGTGGCGTTCTCCCTGGACTAGTGATGCATACAGCTTTCTTTTGTGGTTTTGCATGCTTCTGTGACCTGGATTGCTTTCATATACTGAAGTACAGGGTTCTTGTGTTTTAATTATTTTCTCTATTAAACTGTCTTATACTTTTGTTTGTGTGGGAGTGGTCTCATTTTCGCCACAGACCTGAACCATTAAGCAAAACAAGTCTAGACCTGCATTGCCCCATGCAGTAGCTATGAGTTACGCATGGCTACTTAAATTGAATTACATTTAATTAACGTTGGACAAACTATAAAAACTCACAGCCATATTGCAAATTTTCAAATGCATCTAGTGGCTAATCTATTGGATAGTGTAGATACAGATCATTTCAAATTTTCAAATGTGCCTAGTGGCTAATATGGTGAATAAGTAGATACAGATCATTTCTGCCTCTGTTCTAGTGGATGGTGTTAAATCACAGAATTAAAAGCTAAAAAGATTCCAAGGAGTGCTATGGCTGCGTCACATGGTTCTATCCATATTCTTGAGGGACCTCTATACTGATCTCCATAGTGGTTGTGCTAATTGACAGTCTCACCAACAGTGTAGGAGAGTTTGCTATTTCCCCACATCCTCACCAGCATTTCTTATTGTATTTTCCATGATTGCCATTCTAATTGGAGTTAGATGGACTCTCAGTGTCATTTTGATTTGCATTTCCCTGATTGCCAATTATGTTAAACATTTTTTTCATATATCTGAATTAAAATCAGAAGACCATGTTATATATGCATGACCCTGTTTATAGCAACACAGTTCACAGTAGACAAATTATGGAACCAACTTAGGTGTCCATCAATAGATAAATGGATAGAAAAAATGTGGTATATATACATACATACACACACACACATACACAATGGAGTTTTACTCCATCATAAAGAAGAAAATTATGTTGCTTGCAAGAAAAGGAATGGGACTAGAGACTATGATGCTAAGTGAGATTCAGCCCATCTTAGAAAGTCAAGAGTTGTATGTTTTCTCTCCTATGTGGAAGCTAGAAAGAACACAGGAAACAAAAAGAACTTTAGATAAATGAGGGGAAAGACGAATAGAATAGTGGAAGGGGGTTGGGGGAGGGAGCTGGGGAGGGGAGAAAGGGAGGCTAGTTTAAATAATGCTGTGTCCACATATGAAGGTATCACTACGAGTCTCTACCATGTAGAGAGGGAGGAGGAGTGGAGCAGGATGCGGAGGGAATTACACCAAGTGCTGTGCGCATGTACCTTTGTGTCACCTCGAGTCTTACTATGATGTATAATTACAATGCACCAATACAAGTATAAAAGAACAACAACGAAAGCTTTAAAAGGAGAGGATTAAATTCATAATTTAATAAATTCATTAAGTTCGGTTTCTTCCTGTAAATGTGTTGGAATCGATTTCTTCCTTTCTCCCTTCATTGGAGTGATATGTTTGAAAAAGAGAATTACATAAGATGAGACGTTTGGGGGATGACTCGCCTTCCTTGCAAATGCAGAAAGGCTAAAAACAGTACCTTATGTCCTCACAAGGAACAACATAAAATATCTCTGATCATCTGGGTACAATGCTCCCTGGGTATCGAATTCCTTGCTTTTTACCCGCAGACTGTAAAAACAAACACCACACAATGTTCCCTCTCTCCTGCTCCACCTTCCGCCGCCACTTTCCCACAAACATGCACACACAGGATCAGAGTTGAGAAACCGACACCGTGCCAGGTTAGGGACGTGTCCTCAGTGCAGGGCACATCTGGCTCCACTGTGCACAACGTACTTTCCTGGAGGCCCAGGCCCCGGTGGCTTTGTCTAACACAAATAAGGTTGTCTAAACAGTCCACGTCCTTTCTATCAGCCAGTATTCTCAGTTCCTGCTTCAGAGGCTAGCAGCAAATACAAGTTTAGAGGTCCTGCTAGGGAGAGGAGGAGCCTGAGATTTTCTTTTTCTTTCATTGTTGTTTTTGAAGCTTGACCAAACATAAATGCCAACCAGCAAGCACAGGGCTGAAACACAGACTGGATCCCAATGTGATTTTGGTGACGTGTGCCACAGTGACATCTGCCAAGATGAAATTCAGTCTTTTTCTAGAAAGAGCAAAGGTCTTTGGAGTCTGTAGGGACCTGAGCCAGATCCTAATCTTGCCACTCCCCAGCTGTCTGACCTCCCGCCACTGTTGTTTACAAAATGGGGCTTATAATGCTTTAGCTCAATTCAATATTGCAAAGATTAAAATAAGGTTGCAAATACAGAGAGCTGAGGCAGGGTGCACATCCAGTCGGTTAGCTGCCAATTTTTCCTCTGTTAACATACCAGGAAGGTCAGATGCCTTACTAACATGAAATGCAAAATACCCACAAAAATGTATGTGTTTGTTTGATGGCTACTGGACCTATTAATTTTAGCATCCCTACATTGAGAGTGAAGAAAATGGTGGCTTCTTTCATTCTCTCTCTCTCTCTCTCTCTGTGTCTCCTTCCCTTCCTCTCCTTCCTCCTCCTCCTCCTCCTCCTCTTCCTCCTCCTCCTCTTCTTCTTCTTCTTTCTTCCTCCCTCTCCCTCTTCCTCTCCCTTTCTTTCTCTCTCCATACTGGGGGTTGAATTCAAGGGTGTTCTACATCTGAGCTATACCCTCCAACCCTTTTATTTTGAAATAGCGTCTCTTCACTAAGTTGCTGAGGGTCTCGTTAAATTGCTGATCCTGGCCTTGAACTTTAGAGCTTCCTGTCTCAGCCTTCCAAGTACTGATATTACAGGTGTGCACTATGACTGGCTAATAAACATGGTTTGAAAGATCAAGGCTTCTTTCTTGGGTCCCCAATTTAGTCTTGGTCTATGCAGTTTGGGTTACAATACACACACACACACACACACACACACACACACACACACACATTGTTCCTGGGAATATTAGAAATCATTCCTAAGTCAAAAGCACATCTCTATTTTTTAAGGCATCAAAGATCTGGTGGCAAAGTATATCACTGAATGTACACAATATTAGAGAGAAAATAAAAGGCAATACCTGTAAGGTAATCCAGACATTCTAGCAATTTCTTCTCCCGGGAAAAATCTAAGGCAAAGGTGTCAAACGTGTCATTGAGGTTGATTTCAGGAATTAGGACCTGAGAGGATGCGGTTGCCATGGAGACTCTGTAATTTAAACAAAACAACTTATTAGACATGTCAAGATGGCTTTCACCATCACTATATAGGAATAAAAAAAAAAGAAAAGGAAAAGAAATAGCATCTTTTAAAAGTGCTGTTTTTACACAAATGCCTTAAGAAGAACCTGTGGATGGCATAACATGGTAACACAAAGCAAATGAATGGGAGCTTAAAAGAAAAGCAAAGGAATCGGAGAAAAACCAACAGAATGGCTTCTACCTCTTCCTTTTTACTATGGGGGGGGGAAAGTTGCCTATAGAGGCGAAAGAATATTCATATTTCATGTCGCTGTGCATTTAACAGCCTGGCCTCGTCACATCTAACCCTAGCGACGCGCATAGCTCCAGGCCTTTCTTCACACATCTGTCTGGGAAACTGTTTGTTCCTTTCAGACTCGCCCCTGCTCTACTTCAAAGGGGACTCTCCCCAATTTCCAACTGCATAAAAGGCAAAGTGAAGATTAAAAAAGAATGTTTCCAGATATTGGATTAGTTTAATCAATTACTAGCCTCTCTCTAAAATAAACATGAAAAAAGAGGTTTTGTCTGGTTCTTTTTCATTCTCCTCATTTTCTTTTTCTTTCTTTTTTTTTGCACCATATTCCCAGCAGATGCCATGGAAAATTTTCATGAGCTTTCTCCCCCAATTTCCCCATGGATGTACTGTTTCTCTTCATTTTGGTCTTTTGGTTAGCGTTCTCATGCATGAACTCTAAAGCAAGGTATGGATCAGTCTCCTTCCTATGTGTTCCCCAGTCGGTTTGGAAACTGCAGTTATTAATAGCACAACATTTTGACCAGCTCAAAAATGCAAGCGATTCTCTTAAAACCAAGAAAATTGCAGCCTGAAGTATACTACTTCCGAGCATATAAAATGATGTTGGATTTGCAATCTTGTTTGCTATTTTGTTACGTTCCATAAATGTGAGGACCCTGGGAATTTCTGTGCAAGGAAACAACTTTGAAGTGACCTAGCTCTAAATCTACTTACTTATTTTCTAATAAAGATCAGTGATGCTCATTTGTACAAGGCCACAGGCCACAGAGCTAGCCAGCAGCCACCAGGAGAAGAAAATCAGGTCTGCACTCTTCTGTTTAATCTAGACAATGTTCAGCTCTATTACCCCCAAAGCTATAGCCATTATTGAGTCTTTGAGTGAAGGAAATGATGGCTTCTCTCTTTCTCTCTCTCTCTTTCCGTTCCCTTCCCTTTCCTTCCTTTACTTTCCCCTCTTCCTCCTCCTCCTCCTCTTTCTCTTCCTCCTCCTCCTCCTCTTTTTCTTCTTCTTCTTCCTCCTCCCTCTCCCTCCCACCCCCTCTCTCTCCATACTGGGGGTTGGACCCAAGGGTGTTCTACATCTGAGCTATACTTCCACAACCCTTTTATTTTGAAACAGGGTCTCTTCCCTAAGTTGCTGAGGGTCTTGTTAAGTTGCTGATCCTGGCCTTGAACCTGTGATCCTCCTGTCTCAGCCTCCCAATTACTGGAATGATAGATGTACACTACCATGCCCAGCTCATGCTTAAGTCTTTTAATGGCTCTCAAAGCTTTGGATGTTACAAAGCTACTATAACTTAGCTATAATAATTATACCTGAGAGCCAGGCGTGGTGGCGCACGCTTGTAATCCCAGAACTTGGGAGGCTGAGATAGGAGGATCGCAGGTTTAGGGCCAGCCTCAGCTACTTAGTGAGGCCCTCTGCAACTTACTGAGACCCTGTTTCAAAATAAAGAAAAAATAGGGGTTCAGGGGTAGTTCAGAGGTAGAATGCCTCTGAGTTCCATCCCCAGTACCTCCCCCCAAAAAAATTACACCTGAGGATTTATTTATGCAATGAAATACTATACATGCTACGACATGGGTGAACTTTGAATACATTGTGCTAAAAAAAGGCTGGACACAAAAGGCCACATATAGCATGGACCATTTGTATGAAATTCCCAGGATAGGCAGATCCATTAAGTAAATGATGCACTTTAAAAATGGTACATTTTCTTTATGGGAATTTCATCTCAGTGAAGAAGAATGCTTTATGAAATGCTCAAAATCTTTGGAAATGCAGTTTCTCTGGTTGTATTTCTGGCAGATTGTCAATGTTGCATAGGAAAGGAGAGAGAAGATTAATCAGAAACATCATAATCGGAATGATATTGGAATCCATAGCTGAAATGCTGAAGAGGCATAAACCCTGGAAATTTCAAGTGTTATGAACAAGGGAGGGGAATCTAACTTCACCTCCTGATGGGTTGGGCAAGAAGCAGTAGATAGCAGAGTTGTGTGCTTTTTGTTGACTGAATATTGCACCTAATAGAGTTAGGCTCATTATCAAGATTAATGGCTGATCATTTAGACCGCTGGACATGGGAGCAGTTGATAGTCAATCTGTACTTGCAACAACCACTCAATGAATATATCTAGAGCCCTTAAAATATGCCACACGGTGAGGAGTCCAATCTATTTGCATTAATGCAGAAAAGTTAAAAGAACTGCTCGGGTGCCATTTGCATACCTCAAAAAAATTCACAGCGAAAACCCCAATGTATTCTGTTTCATAATGTCCAGTGGGGAGAAGCGTATTGAGCCATGGGAAATCAGCCCTGAACTTGTGGCTGCACGGCCCTGCCGCTCTCATGGGGCAGGCGCAGGGCTTATGCCGCATGGGTTGGAGTGCTCGCAACACAGATGATCTGGCAGTGAGATTTCCCTTGCCCAGTGGCAGAAGCCTCTTGTTCAGGCTCATCCCCAAGTAGGTTTTTGCTCCCAAGTTTCTCCTGGTTCTATGGTCAAGAAGCAATGAAATAACACATGTTTCTGTCAAGTAACGTGTCAAAAGCACCTGCCATCTTGATGGTGGGAACCACACTGATGAAAGTGCTTAGCCTAGGAGGTGAAGACTGACAGCGAGACTCTTTGGAGATTACTGCAGCTTTTAACACCTACGTGTTTTTTCCCTGATGGAAGGAAAGATACTTATCTTTGGCTACAATTTCAAATTCTTAATCGGAGTGACAGAGAAGGGGAAATCTGCCAAAGTCAATATTTGAGGCCATGTTTTTATTTCCCAAATCCTTGTTGCCCATCTCTGGCCTTTTAGATAAATTGTCACCCTCCACTAGGGCCAAGAGTGCTATGCCACTTTCTGATTTCTTGTGTTAATGTTACACATGTGTGCATGGGCACCCACACACATGCATGCATGCGTATACCCAAGCCTGTGTGGGAGGGTGTATTTAGCTATTCTTAACCTATCAGAGCCAATAAGGGTCTCACATCCCATCTTGATGCTTAGGAGGGTGGCTTCCACATCTCTTAGATTTCTGCTTCGATGTCCCTAGTTTCCATGACATCCAGTTGTTAGAGACCACATGGGGCTGGTTTCCCAGAAGTATATGGAGCCATTCTGTTCACAGGGCTTCTGCTAAACAATGTGCATAACCGTGGTAAAACCCAGGGAGATTCCACAGCAAGATAACATGTTTTTCTTTGGTCAGCTCAAGAATCCCCAAACATACTTGACTCTTAGACCCTATTGTTGTCATAACACTTATTAATACCCTACAAACTACACTTCAAAACTCACGTATGAGATATGCTCTAATTCTTAGAACTAAGCAACACCTTTCCAGAGTTGACAGATGGAGTTCCCAGCTTTCTATTCTGGACAAGCCCGAGGGATCCTGGAATTATCCTGGCAGCAAGGCACAGAGGTCTCACCTTGGAGGTAAAGAATATCTTAGGTGCATTCTACAAATGGATTCTGTTCAGGGAAATTTCCTTTTTACTATCCTCCTGAGACAGCTAAGTTGCTGTTAAGAGCAGTTTTAATTTTAGATTCTTTGTAGGCAGTAGATCAACTTTCTTATGCCTGGATTTAGGGAATGGTTTGCTTATTGAAGGTAATGTTATAAAGGTGTCTGTAGAATCACACACCACAGGCCGATATATTGGTGCAGCTTGAGAATAGAATGTGTTCTACATTCTATTTGCATTCATCCAGTGAGTGAGAAAGAAGAGTTGGCATTTATTGCATTCACCTTGTGGTAGGAACTGAGCTCATATTTCTATCGTGTTATTTCATTTTATCCTTATAACTGTATCAGGCAGGAATACCCAGCCCTGTTTACAGATTCTTTCATTCATTTGTTCAGTCATTCACATCAGGATGTTTGCAGTGTGCTGGGCTATAACAGTAAAAAAAGATGGCCAGGATTCCTGCTCTCTTGGAGCAGATAAGTAAAATTAGACTCAGGAGTGTTCATGAGCAGCTCTAATGCTATCCATAATTACTAAGTAATTTGGCTCTGTGGTGTTGCATGCCTGTAATCCCAGTGCTTGGGAGGCTAAGACTGGAGGATTGCAGCTCAAGGCCAGCTTAAGAAATTTAGCAAGATCCTCCGCAATTTAGTGAATCCTGTTTCAAAAGAAAATTAACCCAGTATTTGATAAGGCTGAGACAGGAGGATCATGGGTTTGAAGACAGCCTTAGCAATGTAGCGAGACTCTCAGAAACATAGCAAAACCCTGTTTTAAAACAATAAAATAAGCCCAGTATGGTAGTGCATGCTTGTAATTCCAGTACTTGGGAGGCTGAGACAGGAAGAGTGCAGGTTCATGGACAGCCTCAGCAAATAGTGAGACTTTGATCAACCTAGCAAGACCCTGTTTCAAAATCAAAGTAAAATAGAGCTAGGGTGTAGCTCAGAGACAGAATACCCCTAGGCTCAATCCCTACTGCCACACACACAAAAAAATAGGGCTGGGAGTGTAGCTAGGAGGTAGAATGTCCTCTGGTAGAATGCCCCCTAGATCAACCCCTAGTACCAAATAATCAAACAAAAAACAAAAGGGGCGGGGGGGGGTATAGCTCAGAGGTAGAGTGTCCCTGGTTTCAATCCCCAGTACAAATAAATAAATAGTTTTTAAAAAGGGAGAATGAGCCAGGCGTGGTGGCGCACGCTTGTAATCCCAGCATTTGGGAGGCTGAGACCGGAGGATCCGGGTTCGCAGCCAGCCTCAGCTACCTAGTGAGGCACTCCGCAACTTGGTGAGACCCTGTTTCAAAATAAAGAATAAAAAAATAGGACTGGGGGTATAGCTCGGAGGTAGAATGTCCCTGGATTCAATCCCCAGTACCAAATAAATAAATAAATAAATAAAATAAATAAAAATTAGAGCTGGGGATGTAGCTCAGAGGTAGAATGCTCTTGGGTTCCATCCCTAGTACTGCAAAAAAAGGGGGGGGGGGATAGTGCTGACATTTGAACCCAGGTCTCCCAATTTGTCTTCTAAGCCCAGTACTCTTACTGCATCTCAGTTAGTGGAAAGATAAAGGCTTGAGAATTAAGCAAGGAGATTATGAAATAAGAGAGGAGATTGCAGAAAGAAGGACAGTGCTTCCAACAGGTTTTTGTAAGCTCTTGTTACATATTCAAACTCTCCGGAAGCACATGTTCTGTGGAAAGAGATTAAAATCTTGTCTCCTTTCTTGATGAGATGGGTTTGTTACAAGGGAACAGCACCAAATCAGATCTGTCCCCCTAGATCTGAGTGCTTATATCATGCATAGTAGTACTTCTGCTATGCATCGAATGCAGGCCTTCTTTCACCATTTCTGATGGAGGGTGAGAATTTATTCATGTTCTACTGGGTTGAATTTGTCAGGTTGCTGAGGAATGTAGCACATTGTAGCCACTTCGTCTGGACAGAACCCAATTCATAGGTAGAGAAATGGACTCTTGGGTCCCTGTTGAGGACTCTGACCTCATGTAAATGCTATCTGTTAGAGTGTCCTGGAAACAATGGAAATTACTGTCATTTGAAGTTTTACCTTTAGTATGAATAATAAGCAATTGGATATGGTCCAGATGACAGCAGTACAAACAAGTAAACACTTGGAACTTAAGAACCATAAAGAAAGAAACTGGACTCTCTTACAGCAGGGAAAAAAGCATCTTAAGGACATAAAGGAGAAGATAGCCAGTTGTGATCCATGTCCTTTTGAAGAGATAAGCATCCGATTGACTTACAAAGGAATTTTCCCCCAATATAAGAAAAAACACAATGAAGCTGGCTAGCTAGTAGTGGACCAGAGTTGTAGGAATACTATCCACTACTCTTTTTTTTCCCTTCCTTCCTTCCTTCCATACTGGTATTATAGGCATGTGTCACCATGCCCAACTCACTACCTTTAAAGAACAGTGAGAATGGAAATATCAGTGCTTACCTCTTGACATTTTGAGAATAACCACAGTGTCCAAATCAAGAAAGCACTCAATGAATGTTAGTTTCCTTTCTCCTTCTTTGAAGAAATTCAAGTTGTAAGATGGTGAGCACCCTCCCCAAGGCAAACTAGAGCCTATAGCCTCTTTTGTAAATGGTTTGATTGGCACATGGCCACACCCACATTTGTTTCCATGTTATCTCTGGCTGTTCTAGAGCTACACTGCAGGACTGAAGAACTATAATGGAAACCTTCTAACCTGCAAAGCCCAAAATATTTCCTCTCTGATCCTTTACAGAAAAAGGTTGCTGACCTCTGTTCTGGGATAAAGACCAGTATGAATATGCTCTCTGGTCTTTTCATGATAGGATTCTATTATTTTTCCACATAAAGGGCTATTTTTTTTCCTGCAGTACTGGGGATTGAACCCAGGGGCAATCTACCTCCGAGCTACACCCCCAGTCCTGTTTTTTTATTCTTTACTTTGAAACAGGGTCTCACTAAGTTTCCGAGGGCCTCACTAAGTAGCTGAGGCTAGCCGGGAATCCGGATCCTCCTGTCTCAGCCTCCCAAGTACTGGGATTACAAGCATGTGCCCCCACACCCAGCTTCATAAAGGGCTACTGATTTTGAAAATTAGGATGAATGCAACATCAAGGCCACTGGTCTTGCTCAGAGAAGTCATTTAGTGGCATTTGTTGTATCTAGCTAGATCTAGTGCTTTTCCTTGGAGCCATTGGAATTGCTGTAGGTGTTTGCTTGCATTGGTGGAGATGAGAAATTTTTATGCCAATCTAGTTAGTAGCAGTATTGAAAGAATACTCATCCTTGCCAGTTTTATTGCTGAACGGACCACTCAGATAACCTCGTTTCCAAGTTCCCTCCCCTAGAATAGAGTATGTTAAGAGAAGGCAGTATGAAGTTGACAGGCCTGTCTCTTCCGCACGAGTCAGCCTTGACTTTTCCAGATGAGGCTGACCTTCTCAACCAAGTAAAAAAAATGGGCCTAATAGAGAATGACACCTATGCATTTTTTAAGACAGATGAACACTGCAAATGGAACCTAGGATTCCCTTTTATGTTTTTGCCTTCATTTCTATTCTTTGTTACCAAGATGAGATCAGGACTGGCAGTCACAATAAATGCTGTTTTTTAGCATGTGTGCTATCATAAGCTTTCTTTTCCCCCAAAGCAGGTTGATTTTATTCTTTCTAACCAGTGGACTCTTGTTTCAAAGGCTTTGAATACTAGGTTGTTACTGAAAGGGCTTGGAAGTGTCAAAGAGAGGCATCCTTGGCTGGAACAAAACAGCTCCAAGCCTCTATTCTCTTTGGTACTCAGCCTTGAAAATGAAAACAAAAGCCCAGGGAGAGAATAAGGCCAACCAATAGCATCCCAGATCCAAGTGGCCAGCAGCTGGAGAATTTCCCATCGGTCCCTGCACTTACCTCTCGGTGATATTCTTAGCAGTCTGGAGGAAGCGGGCATGATCATTCTCCTTCAGAGAGTGTTCCGCTTGGGAGATGAGTGATGCCGACCGTTCGATGCATTGTTTGCAGTTTGCAATCTGCTGTGCCAGTTTGCGAAGCCTCATCACCTTAACAAAAGAGGCATCAAGACACATGGTTACTATGGGAGGGCTTGCTTGGTGAAAGGGCGCCAGGTTGGACTGGACTGGACTCTTCCGGTGTGTGTACTTTGTTGTATGCAAAGTCATCTTTCCACAGAAGCTCAAAAAGTAAGCAGAGAGAGAGATGGAAATCTGCAAAGCCCAGTTATAGGGCTCTCATCTTTGATGCACTTTAACTTCTTGGAGAAGTGTCGCTAATGTGTTTTATGAGGAAACACTGAATTGCTAATTGCTTCCCGGTTGATGGGAAAAAAAGGTGTTGCCCACTGGCAGGTTATACAGGGTCATCGGGCCTCTTCCCTTGCTATTCACATAATTCCTCCTGGACCATAGGGAGCCCTGAGACTTTTATCTTAGGCTTTCAGCTGGGCCATCAAGAAAATAAAATACCTCTCTCTATAGGTACAAATTGGAGGCTTAAGTAAAAACCATCTTCTACAAAAGTTCTTTATAATCCGTGCAATAAAATTGTGATGTAATAAAAGCATTAAGCATTGCTATTTCCCACACTACCTAAAACTCCTGTATTAAATTAACAGAAAAGGGAGCATTTTTCCCATTGATTAATATTTTTCCTGTTGAGCAGATGAGAGAAAGCCAAAAAAAGCACAGCTGGGCCATTTCCCCTCGCTGGGAACGTCATTTCCAGGCACTTTGTGCTTACTTGATAACCAAGAACTATTTTGATAAGCATTTCCCAGTTGGGATAAAAAGGCACATTTGCTTCTCAACCTCCATTCCTGAGTCCTGATCCTGTCTTGCTTGAAAATGACCCTCAAATGTAATTGACCATAACCTCTCAGGCAGGCCAAGATAAGTCCAAGGTAACCCACTTGACCGTGGCTTGGCCGTTGGCTACGTGCAGGGAGACGAAGCCTCCTGGCTGGAAGCCAAGTTAAAATTAGCTCACTAATTGGAATTGCCAAGTGCCTAGTGCCCCCATTTAAGCACTTGGGGACAGGTTTTGGCTGGTTTTATGATAATTCCGGAACGGAAAATAGCCTTGGGTGTAAGGATAGGGAGGAGGCCTGTTAATCTGTCTTACAGACAAGGCCGGCTCAGGCTCCCTCCAGAATTCCTGCTAACTCCAAGAAATTCCTTCTTTTTCTAAGTCATCATTATCATCCCCAGATGAAAAGGAAGGAAAGAGATGTCAGAACTTGAGGCCTCCAAGGGACATCCAAATCCAAGTATGGACTCCAGCAAACAAAGGAAATTCGTGCTGGATTGAGAGGCAGCAGGCATAAGATTTCAGGCAAGGGTGAGAAAATTTCCTGCATGGGAAGAGTCAGAGACTGAAATGGCAAAACTTTGGGGCAAATAGTATGGGATCCTAAACCTGGTAGGAGACATAACTCATTATAATTGCAGTGACTGTCCCCAGATGATTAGCTGTGCACATTAGTTGAATAAAATGACACTTATTTTACACTGAATAGAATTTAGCTTTTGGCATGGTTTCATGCAGAGGCAAAGCCAACACAGGCATCCAGTCCAATTCCGGATATTAGAACACACCCATTAGAAATTGTCAGAGGAAGGAAAAACTCCACAAGGAAAAATAACTTACAGTCCCTAGAACAAACCAAGTGGATGGAATATTTAATCACAAAACATAAAGAATACATTACATGGCAAAATAGAAGATCTTTAATACAATTCTAACAAAAGAAAACAAGGTTGAAGTCCTCCTTTAAAATGAATTCATGCTTATCATTTGTCCTTTGGCTATGTCTGCTAGAGACCACACAGGTTATAAATGTGATGATAATTGAACTCCACTTTTATCTTCTTCTTCTTCTATCACCATGTTGGAAATTAAAAGTGACAAAAGAGGAGAAGAGGGAAAAGTGCCCTAAATCATGCATAGATCGAAGCAAGTCAATATAAGAGCCTCTTGTGAAAAGACCAGAATGTGCTACAGAGAATAGATTAGGGCATGATCTTCATTGTAGATCAGTGCGCAATTCTACCTGTTATACCTGAGCACAGCTCCTCCAACATAGTGCACCAAAAAAAATCAGCTGGGGATCTTTTTTTTTTTTTTTTTTTTTTTTTTTT
>PVLC010038269.1:0-14849 GCA_004027655.1 Graphiurus murinus | reverse complement strand
AAAAAAAAAAAAAAAAAAAAAAAAAAGAATAAAAAATAGGGCTGGGAAGCCGGGCATGGTGGCGCATGCTTGTAATCCCAGCATTTGGGAGGCTGAGACTGGAGGATCCGGGTTTGCGGCCAGCCTCAGCTACTTAGTGAGACCCTCCACAACTTAGTGAGACCCTGTTTCAAAATAAAGAATAAAAAATAGGACTGGGGGTATAGCTCGAGGGTAGAATGCCCCTGAGTTCAATCCCCAGTACCGCAAAAAAAAAAAAAAAAAAAAGGGGGGGGGGGCTGTAGCTTGGAGGAGGAATGCTCCTAGGTTCCATCCCCAGCACCACTAAATAAATAAATAAATAAATAAATAAATAATAAAAATAGGGATGGGGTTGTAGCTCAGAGGTAGAAGCCCCTGGGTTCAATCCCCAATACTACCCCCCCCCAAAAGGAAGCTAGTGGTTTCACGTGAAGGTAAAATGCCCCTAGGTTCAATCTCCAGCACCATAAACAAACAAGCATCAATAAAAACCCATACCAAAAAGAGAATTCTTTTTTTGCATGTGTGGTACTGGGGATTGAATCCAGAGGCATTCTATTGCCAAGCTACACCCCAAGCCTAATTTTATTTATTTGGAAACAAGGTCTCCCTAGGTTGCTGAGAGCCTTGCTATGTTGCTGAGGCTAGCTCTGAATTTGCGATCCTCCTGTCTCAACCTCTCAAGGACTGGGATTACAGGTGTGAGCCACAGCAACTGGCTTCAACAAAGAGAATTTTGAAGGGCTAAGAGAAGTGGAGCACTGCACGCTGGTCCTGGTGTCCGGCAGCCTCTACACACAGATGCAAAGGAGTGTGGGGTCTGCTATTCACAGAGGATAGATCAGCTCTATCAGGTTTGAAAGATAGGGGGTAGCTGGGCGTGGTGGTGCACACTTGTAATCCCAGTACTTGGGAGGCTGAGACAGGAGGATCACAGGTTTGAGGACAGCCTCAGCAAGTAGTAATAATTTTATTAACCTAGCAAGACCCTGTTTCCAAATAAAAATAAAAAAATATGGCAGGGGGTGTAGCTTGGAGGTAGACTGTCCCTGGGCTCAATCCCCAGTGCCACACAGACACACAAAAAGAAAGCTAAGGTCAGGCATGGTGGTGCACACTTGTAATCCCAGTACTTGTGAGGCTGAGACAGGAGGATCACAGGTTTGAGGACAGCCTCAGCAAGTAGTGAGACTTTCATTGACCTAGTGAGACCTTGTTTCCAAATAAATAAAATTGGGCTGGGGGTGTAGCTCAAAGGTAGAATGCCTCTGAGTTCAATCCCCAGTATCACACATACAAAAAAAGAAAGCTAGGGGGTGCAGGCTCCCTCCTTTCAGAGAGGGCCCTGGAGCTGAGTGGAGCCCTGGACAATGCAGACACTGCTTTCTAAGGACTCAGTCAGTGTCACTCCAATCTTGAAGGCTAACATAGCCCTCAAGCTTCACTCAGTAGTAAGGCAGGCATCTGGCTGTTGGTGGAACTACTTGAGCATCTTTTGAATTCTGCATGTGCCAACAACTCATTAATACTTATTCCCCAAAGGTCCATCTCTAGAAAATTTCTGACAGCTTCTACCCCTCCCCATCTCCCCAGGATTCTACCTTTCTGCTCCATTAGTAGTGTTGAATTCTTGGTATCATTAGTATTTGCTTTTTCTTTTGGTACTGGGGATTGAACCCAGGGGCATTCTACCTTCAAGTCACACCCTCAGCCCTATTTTTTTTTAAATTTGAAACAGGATTTTGCTAGGTTTGCTGAGGCTGTCCTTGAATGTGTATTCGTCCTGTCTCAGGCTCCCTAGTACTGGGATTATAGGTGTGTGTCACCATGCTCAGCTAGTACCTGCTTTCTTGACTGTTTTCCCTGTAGAAGTAAATCCTCCAAGTGTGGATTTTCTTTCTACTCTCTTTGCTTCCAGCCATGATGCTAGCATGCATTTATTCAAGATGTTCAAGCAATGGCGTGCCATGAATCAGTTCTGTGTCAACAAAGACACTTAACCACCTATATTACCCACTGCTGAAGGAGGCAGTGGACACCATGGGGGAAGAGTCCTCTTGGCAGAGGAGCAAATGAGAAGGTGATCCTAAGGGGAGCCTATCTGACAAGGCTGGAGCATGGAAGGTAATGGAGACAAATCTGGGGCCCATCAGCTACAGGACAGGACAGAGCTGAGGTTGCATAGATGCTTTAGAGCCAGGAGCTCGGCAGCAGATGTGGGGAGTGCAGTGAGGAGCTTGCTGCCAGGGGACTGGGTGGGCAGAGGAGGTGGAGTGGAGGGGGCACGAAGCAACCCCCTTTCCCCACAGGGCTACAGTACCCCAGGGGGAGTCCCAGCCAGTCTCAGGAAAAAATGAAAATGGACTATGGTAGCTGGGCAGGCTGGTGCACGACTGTAATCCCAGTACTTAGGAGGCTGAGATAAGAGGATGCAGGTTTCCAGGACAGCCTCAGCAAGCAGTGAGACTCTCATAAACCTAGGGAGACCCTGTTTCAAAATTAAACAAAATTGGGCTGCGGGTGTAGCTTGGAGGTAGAATGCTCCTGGGTTCAAACCCCAGTACTACCCAAGAAGAAAAAAGAGAGAAAGAAAGAAAATAGACTATGGTAAATTACTGGACAATTTGGCAGAATTCTAAGAAAGGATGAACCAATGAAAAGAGAATCTTAAAGGATCACACTTCTAGAATAACTTTCCTTTTTTTTTTTTTTTTTGTACTGGTGATTTTTTTGTGTGTGGTACTGGGGATTGAACCCAGGGGCTCAATCTGTTTCTCTAAAAATTGCCTTGCAATAACCAATATTCCTCTGATTTTAAGTTTCTTACTTTTGGTGGCACCCTTTCTCATTTCTGGTCACTTTCATGTTATTTTTGGTCTTGTTTGGGCCATGTCCTTATGTCAAAAGTTCCACCCTGGGCAGAGTGTGGTGGCACATGCTTGTAATCTCATTACTTGTGAGGCTCTGTTTCAACACAGAATGCCCTGGGCCTCAATACTCACTACTACACACACACACACAAAACAAAAAAATAAAAAAACAATAAAAGTTCTGCCCTAGAAAACATTGCTTAGGAACACAGGTTTAGTTCCAACTACAATTTCCCGTGCAGGAGAGGGATGGAGGATGAGAAAACTCAAGTGTGGAGCTAGGGAGGGGTCACAGAAAACAAGGCTCTTAAGATGAGATTAATTTCCAGTTACTAATATTTATATTGAAGATAGGAAATCAAGAAAATCTCTGAAATAGATAATGGATTTATATGAATTATATTTTACTGGATAACAAGCAGGTAATAAAAATAAGTCTAAGATCCAACTTTTGTAGAGTGGATAATTTTAGTCTTTTTTTTCATACTAGAGGTAGAGCCCAGAGGCATTCTATCTCTGAGCTACACCCCAGTCCTATTTTATTTTTGAAACAGGGTCTTGCTAAGTTGCTGATGCTGCCTAGAACCTGTGTTCCTTCTGTCTCAGTCTCCCAGGTACCGGGATTACAGGCATGCATCACCACATCTGGTTTAGAGTACATTATTTTTGTAGTACTGGGGATTGAATCCAGGGGCATTCTATCATTGGGCTACACACACAGCCCTATTTTATTTTGAAACAGGGTCTCACTAAGTTGGTATGGCTGGTTACAAACTTGCAATCCTCCTGTTTCGGCCCCCAAGTAATAGGATTACAAGTGTGTGCCACCACACCTGTTGTATTATTTTATTTTAAAACAAGGTCTAAGTTGTGGAGGGCTTTGATAAGTTGCTGAGGTTGGCCAGCCATGAACCTCTGATTCTTTTGTCTCAGCCTCCTAAATACTATGATTACAGATGTGTGCTACCATGCCCAGCTGAGGATATAATTTAATAGCACCGTTCTACACAGCTAAGAGTTGTAAAAGCTAACATTCAGATAATTAGTTCCAGAAAGTAAGCAGAGTTCCTTTTATTTATCAAACTAGACAAAGGTTGACAGAAGAGCCAGGCATGGTGGCACATGCTTGTAATCCCAGCATTTGGGAGGCTGAAACGAGAGGATTCAGGTTTGCGGCCAGCCTTAGCTACCTAGTGACTTAGTGAGACCCTGTTTCAAAATAAAGAATAAAAAACAGGGCTGGGGGGTGTAGCTTGGAGGTAGAATGCCCGAGTTCAATTCCCAGTACCGCAAAAAAACAAAACAAACAAAAACAAAAAACAAAAAACATAGCAGGCCACCATGTATATTATGTAACTTGCACTTCTGAAAGGAAGTCAGGGTTTAGTTGTCAAAACACCACTAAAATTTTGTTGACTTACAGCCTCTTTCTCTCTGTCCATGATAGTTTCCAACTCTTCAAAATGTCGAAGTTTGATCTCTAGTTTCTTCATTTGTGTTTCAACCAGGAGAGCTACCAGGGATTTGATCTTTCTCTCTTCCACAGCAGCCAGGTGCTAAGGGTAAAAGATCAAATTATTTAGGTAAATACCTGCTTAAAAAAATGGAAGAAAATGCTTAAGTTGCTATTCGAAGTGGGAATTCTGTAACTGAGAATGTGCCTTAAATGTTCACTTTATATACCTCTACCAAACATTTATTTTATTTATTTTTTTGTGGTACTAGGAATTGAACCCAAGGGCATTCTACTTCTGAGCTACATCCCCAGCCATATTTTTTATTATTTATTTTTTGAAACAGAGTCTCACTAAGTTAGCTGAGGCTAGCCGCAAACCTGAGATCCTCCTGTCTTACAAGTACTGGGATTACAAGCGTGTGCCACCACGCCCGGACAAACATTTATTTTAATTAAAAGTCGCTAACAGAGATTTATTTAAGAAAGTAAGAAATACACATTTGAGAGGAGAATACAGGATACCCCTAAAATGAGAGGTGCTTTAGGGGTACAGATCTCAGTTTTTTGGAGATACAGAACACAGGGGATTCTACCTCTGAGCTATACCCTCAGCCCTTTTTATTTTTTGTTTTGTTCTTTACTTTGAAACAGGGTGAACCTGCAATCCTCCTGTCTCAGGCCCCCAAGTACTGGGGTTACAAGTGTGAGCCACGATGGCTGGTTTTATTTTTTGTTTTGTTGTTGTGATGCTCTAGTCTCAGCCTCTTCAGTACCGGGATTACAAGCATGTCCACCATGCACTGCTCAACTCAATCCTTATTTTCAAGGAACTTCCTATCATGAGAGTCTCTTCCTATCAAAGGGCCTTTCAAGGACTCTAATGGGCCAAAGAGGAGGAGAGTGGTGGCCTGGGGCAATTTTTGTTGCTTGTGCCAATAGTTTTATGCTCTGAGAAGACGAAGCAGTTAGACCATGAGTTGCCTTGCCAGAGAACATGTGGCAGGAGAGTGATGCCAGCCACTTCAGCTGTTCTACATGTGTGGTACGAGTGAAGTCCTCTCTGACCCTCCATGAGTGAGGACAGAATGGCCCTCGTCAGTGCTACATGGAACACAATTTCTCTAGCTGAGCCTGGTTAAGTTCCTCACTACAAATTCAAGACATATAATCAGATGGAACATGGGAAATGACTGATGGTTGGAAAAGGGTTATGGTGAACTTTACATAACAACATATGGATTCTAATCAATAGAACAGAATCTGTATTTAGTTATATAAGGACAAATGCAAACAAGGCTAACTGGAGGCAAAGCAGCCAAATAGGCTATACGTTTTCCTCCTGTCTTCTCTCCACAGCATTACCACGATATGGTATCAATGCTTAATATGCTTAGTGTGAAACAATTTTAACCAACACTTACCTGCTGTCAAAGGCTTGTGACTCAAATATACAGTGTGAAGTTTTTCTTCTCAAGAAGAAATTTGAGACATAAGCAAATTATGCCACATTTCTAAGTAAAGTGCCTTTCTATTACCTCAGAACTAACACCCAATTACCATGAACACACAGCTGCTTTCACCATTTTAGAGTATGTGGAGATGGAGTGGTTTGTGAATAAAAGTGAAGGAAATGTGTGTGGTTATAAGATGTGATCTCTGCGTCCTCAGAAGATTTGAATCTATCAGTGCTGAAAAAAAAAAAAAAAGAGCATGTTCTAGGTTCCGGAGTTATAGTTCCAGCAACAGTTTGGGCATCTCTGTTCCTCTGAGCTGGAACACTGGGTGGAAGGGACTCAGAGCACCTCATCAATGGTGCTCGTTCACTCACATTCCTCCTTCAGCAGGGGCAACCTCGTGAGTAGACATGATAAAGAAATGGACATGTTCAGTAAGGATGGGGAAAAGCAGAAGGCATGCCCCTCCTGTGTTTAGGAGACTGATCTAGAGCCTCTAATTACCACTCTATGTCAGAGGGTGACAAAAACCTCTTAATAACAAAGCTGTTTATAGACAGAGAACAAAATGAGAGTAAGTGAAACTTGGATTGGCTAGATGTTATACTAATTACAGTAATTTAACTGCATTCCTTACCCTCTGATTACTACGTAGCACGAAAAAATGACTATGTGCTGTGAAATGTATCAGGCCCAGCTGTATAAGTGGCACTGAACAGCTCAACTGTGCCAAGCCATATAGCATAAGAATCTGTCCTACTTCACAGTACAAAGGTAGACATAGATTTGTGTGTGTGTGGTACTGGGGATTGAACCCAGAGGCATTCTACCTTCGAGCGACACTCCCAGTCTGATTTTATTTTATTTTTATTTTTTGAGGTACTGGGGATGGAACCTAGGGGCACTGTACCACGCCCGGATCATAGATGTTTTAAGAATGAAAATATAAGCTGGATAAGCTGGATGTGGTAGCACATGCCTGTATTCCAGAATTTGAGAGGCTGAGACAGGACGATTGCAGGTTCAAGGATAGCTTCAGCAATTTAGCGAGACTCTCAGAAACCTAGTGAGACCCTGTTTCAAAACAAAAAATTAGCTGGATATTGGGGCGGACATCTGTAATCCCAGTACTTGGGAGGCTGAGATAGGAGAATCACAGGTTTGAAGGCAGCATCAGCAACATAATGAAACCCTGTTTCCAAATAAAAAGTAAAATAGGGCTAGGGTTTGTAGCTCCAAGGTAGAATGCCCCTGTGTCCAATCCCCAGTACCAAAAAACAAAAAAGGAAACTAAAACAAAAAATAAAAAGGAGCTGGGCATGGTGTCGCATGCCTGTAATCCCAGTACTTGGGAGGCTGAGACAGGAGGATTGCATGTTTGAGGCCACCCTCAGTAATTAAATGAGTCTCAGCAACGTAGTGAGACCCTGTTTCAAAACAAAAAATTAAATAAATAGGGCTGGGGGTATAGTTCGGAAGTAGAAGGCCCATGTGTAACATCACTGCACATATATTTTGTGCCCAAAGCTGCACATACGAACAGTTGTGAGGTCCAAGAAAAACACCATGGAACATTCATGAAGCTTTTTAAGGCAGTCACCAGTTCAGTGCCTTCTCGGGAAGTACACAGTGAAGCTACAGCATAGTGGTATAAAGGGAAAACAGAAGGAAGAGGGAAGAGCCATGGTCTGCGAGAAAAGGGTATCCAGAAATGCTAAGCTAGAGATAAAAAAAAGAAAGTGGATTCTGCTTAGCAGAATGGCCAAGAAATAAAATAGTAGAAGGACAGGTAAGAAAAGAGGTTTGAGAAGAAAGGTCTTGACCACAAAAGAATTCTTAATTCCCTACTGAAGAGTCTGAAATTCAAAGCTGAGAGAGACAGGGAGGTATTAAAGAAATTAATTTTTTAATAGTAATTCATATCTCAAAAAGAATATTTTCCTTTTAAAGATTCATGTTCACTGCAGAGGATTCCATTTATAAAAAAAAAAAAAAAAAGCCTGGGAAAAATTATTGCACGGAGCTTGGTGTGGTGGTGCAGACCTGTAATTCCAGTACCCGGGAGGCTGAGACAAGAGGACGGAAGGTTAAAAGCCAGCCTCAGTAACTTAGTGAGATGCTGTTTTCAAATAAAAAATAAAATGGGACTGGGCGTGTAGCTCAAAAGTAACGTGTCCCTGGGTTCAATCCCCAGGACATACATACATATATGGAGGAGAAGAGAACATATGACAGGAGCTAACATGCCATACCCATCAGGAGTTGTCTTTGGAAGACAATGGCAAGAAAGATTACACAGGACAGAATCTAAGCTATCAGAATAGTACGCAGTAGCTGGGCTCCAGGGTGACTGAGCATAACTGTGGCCTGCAAGGTCATAGGTCAGATGGGTGAGGACTCAAAATAATGGTCTTGTCTGAATTAGTTTTTCTTGGGTCTGTTATGTATCATGCTCCACAGATTCAACACTGAAGTTTGAAGTAGCTGAATGTTTTTTTGTGTGTGTGTGTGTGGTACTGGGGATGGAACCTGGGGGCATTCTACCTCCGAGCTACACCCCCAGCCCTATTTTTTTTTTTTTTTTGCGGTACTGGGGATTGAACTCAGGGGCATTCTACCTCCGAGCTACACCCCCAGCCCCATTTTTTATTCTTTATTTTGAAACCGAGTCTCACTAAGTTGCGGAGTGCCTCACTAGGTAGCTGAGGCTGGCCGCGAACCCGGATCCTCTGGTCTCAGCCTCCCGAATGCTGGGATTATAAGTGTGCGCCACCATGCCCGGCTTATTCTTTATTTCGAAACAGGGTCTCACTAAGTTGTGGAGGGCCTCAATAAGCAGCTGAGGCTGGCCGAGAACCTGGATCCTCCAGTCTCAGCCTCCCAAATGCTGGGATTACAAGCGTGCACCAACACGCCCAGCTTGAATGGTTTGAGGGGCTCAAAGAACATCTTTACCAAAGGATAAAGAACAGATCAAGGTGGAAGTGGTGACCATTATCTATAATCCCAGCTACTTGGGAGGCTGAGACAGGAGGATTACAGGTTTGAGGTCACCCTGAGCAACTTACCTCTGCCACGTAACTAGGACCTGCCTCAAAATAAAAAATAAAAAGGGCTGGGGATGTGGCTCAGTGGTATAATATTCTTGGATTCAACCCTGATCCCAGTATAAAAAACAGCTTAAGATAGAACGATTAGGAACACAACTACTGCTTCTTAAAATGTGGTAATCTATAACTGAAGGAAACTACTTCTGAGGTAAATGCAGAACGAGTGAAAAGAAATTTTGAAAACTTCACATATTCATGTTTGGAATGCTTTAAAATGCTAAGTTAACACTAAGTGGAGAAAAATAACATTTCCTTGTCTTCTTAAATATGCTATGCAGCCAATACTATGTTATAAATAGAATAAACCACCCCCAGAAAAGCTGGCAAATTCAAGAAAAAAAAAACAGCTATTTTAGGTTCCCTTTTTCCTTTCAGTCCATATTATCTGGATGAAGTATTTATACAGGAAAACATTTTTGCCTTAAAAATCATAAATATTTTAATATGATAGAAATTATTAGAACAATGGTCCAAGAAAAGTTCTGCAGGCAAATTATAAACAAAAGACAGTCTCTTAAAGAGACTTCAAAATCTGCCTTCAATCTCTGTAGTCCTCACAAGGCTAAATGACAGAATGAATGGAATGAAAAAGTCACCCCTTAGGACCGGATCTACTCTTTCCTCCACCCTCCTCCTGCCTGTGGATTCTTAACCTAGAAATGCCATTCAAGCAAATAGTCCTCTCCTGTTGGGAGCAAGGTTCTTTATACTAATGTTCCCAATTAACTCAAAACAGTATGCCCATTCACGGTCTGGAGAGCAACGGGAAGGGCTGTGGCTGACCTTGGCTTTGGTAGCGGCGGAGGCCAGAGCAGCTGCTGCGGCTGTGGCAACGTTTCCTTCAGAAATTTCATGTTCTACTTTCTTCTTCCCGGTATCACTTTCTCTTTCTTTACATGTATCAGTGAGTTCCTTGTTCTCTTCAGCTTCCTTTTCTTCTGAAAATAACAGAAAGCTTTACTGCCAGTTTCGAAACGCATCTTAATTCTCACCTGTGCCACATCACCAACTAGGGCAAATGTTACAAAGAGATCTTAGTGCCTTTTTCTTCTTTCTAAGCGATTTGTTGAACCATTCCAGGCATTTAAGTCTGTCTGCCTCAATTTGGGATGCCTTTTTTTTTTTTTTTTTTTTAATTCTCAGTACTAGGGATGGAACCCAGGGGCATTCTACCTCCTATTTCTAATCTTTTATTTTTTTTTTTCCTTCGGTACTGGGGATTGAACTCCGAGGCATTCTAGCTCTGAGTTATACCCCCAGCCCTATTTTTTATTCTTTATTTTGAAACCGAGTCTCACTAAGTTGCGGAGTGCCTCACTAGGTAGCTGAGGCTGGCCGAGAACCCAGATCCTCCGGTCTCAGCCTCCCGAATACTGGGATTACAAAAGCGTGCACCACCACACCCGGCTATTTCTATTCTTTATTTTGAAACGGTCTCTCTCACTAAGTTGTGTAAGGCCTCACTAAGTAGCTGAGGTTGGCTGTGAACCTGCAATTTCCTTGTCTCAGCCTTTGAAGTACTGGGATTATAAGCATAAGCCACCACGCCCGGTTTTGGGAGGAATTTTCTTTTTTCTTTTTTTTGCGGTACTGGGGATTGAACTCAGGGGCATTCTACCTCCGAGCTACACCCCCAGCCCCATTTTTTATTCTTTACTTTGAAACAGAGTCTCACTAAGTTGCGGAGTGCCTCACTAGGTAGTTGAGGCTGGCCGCAAACCCGGATCCTCTGGTCTCAGCCTCCCAAATGCTGGAATTACAAGCGTGCGCCACCACGCCCGGCTGGGAGGAATTTTCTAAATGATACACTGTGCCTTCTCTTCATTTGTCTAATCTCTGTGTGTAGTTCCCTTGTATATAAAGGAAATTCAGGGGAACATAGCCTAAGACTCATACTTGTTCCTTAGTTAGTGAATGTTCAGGGAACCCTAGGGTCTGAAGGAATCAAACACTGAGAACAAAGTACTCACTAGTGACACGCTATGTCAGAAAATGATACTGACAATGAAAAGGCAGATCTACTTGTGTGTGCGTGTGTGCAGGTGCATGTGGTGTGTGTACTTCAATCATGTTCAATAACTTGTTCATCTCTATGTACTACTGAAAACAAAATGCAGCTACCAGAATCAGCACCAGTACTCACCTACCAAACAGAACTCAAATGCATATTTACTGATACATAAAGATACCTCCAAGCTGGAGCATGATTGTATCCTAGAACTTGGGAGGCTGAGACAGAAGGATCACAGGTTTAGGGACAGCCTTTAACAAACTAGCAGGACCATGTTTGGAAACAAAATATAAAAAGGGCTGGGAGTGTTGCTCAGTGGTAGAATGTCCCTGGGTTCAATCCCTGGGACACTCCTACCAACCACCATATACACCCCCCCAAAATAGAGAATATTTAAATTTTTTCTTTTGGTGGTACTAGGGATTGAGCCCAGGGGTATTCTACCTCTGAGCTACACCCTCAGCCTGATTTTATTTTTATTTATTTTTTTGTGGCACTACACACCCAACCCTAGTTTATTTCTCAGAGACTCACTAAGTTGCAGAGGACCTCACTAAGTAGCTGAGGCTGGCCACAAACCCAGATCCTCCAGTCTCAGTCTCCCAAGTACTGGGATTACAAGCATGCGCCACCACACATCTGGTTTATTTTTATTCTAAAAGAGTCTCCCTAGGTTGATGAGAATCTACTCGCTGAGGCTGTCTTCAAACCTGCAATCCTCCTTTCTCAGCCTCCCAAGTACTGGGATTACAAGCATGTGCCATCATGCCTGGCTTCTGATTTTATTTATTTTGAAACAGGGTTTCATTAGGTTGATGAGATTCTCACTACTTACTGAGGCTGTCCTTGAACTTTTGATCCTATCTCAGCCTCCCAAGTATTGGGATCACAAGTGTATGCCATCATGCCAGGCAATATTTAATGTTTCTATCTGTGTTTCTCCACGCCTTTTTACAATTCTACATAATAGTAACATCCAGTGTGTTTCCCTCACTTACCTGATTTGATATCCTCACTAACTTCACTCTCCTGTTCCTTCTCATTAGTTTTTTCATTTTCTCCATCTTGTGCTTTATCTCCTTCATCAGTTTCATTTTCCACTTTGTTTTCTGCCTGAAAAGGGTATAAAACAACAGAATAGGGAATAAGCAAAAAAGTTTCACTGCCCCTGCCCCGCCCCGGCGTGTGTGGTACTGGGATTGAACCCAGGAACATTCTACTTCTGAGCTACACCCCCTGCCTTATTTTAATTTTGAAACAGGGTCTCGCTAGGCTGACGAGAATCTTACTATCTGCTGAGGCTGTCCTTAAACCTGTGAAACTCCCGTCTTATTTTCCTAAGTACTAGGATTACAGGTCTGCTGCTCCACATCTGGCTGAAGTTTCACTGTTTTTGACTTGTGGACTAGATTCAGAGGCCCTACAGAAAAGAACTGGAAAAGAAACTAATAAAGTGAGAGAAAGGCTGGGCATGGTGGCGCACACTTGTAATCCCAGTACTTGGGAGGCTGAGACAGGAGGATTTGGGTTCGTGGCCAGCCTCAGCTACTTAGTGAGGCCCTCCGCAGCTTAGTGAGACCCTGTTTCAAAATAAAGACTAAAAAAATAGGGCTGGGGATGTAGCTCGGAGGTAGAATGCCTCTGGATTCAATCCCAAGTACTGCAAAATAAATAAATAAATTAATTAATTAATAAATAGAGAGAAATACTTTTTACCAACACAATGCCGGAGTACTCAATAAGGTAACTTGTCCCCAAAGCACAGACCTTGCTCTCTCTGTAACTTTTGCCATAAAGGCCAAGCTTTCAATGTCCAAAGGAATGTCAGGGGAATTAGTATTAGTTATTGATTAAAAAAGATAAATTTTTGAATAAATTACTGATTGTTTGCAAAGTGCAAATAACATTTACATTTCATAAAGTTAACCAGGAAGAAAGTTGAAATGATGCCAAAAGAAAACTTTTTTGGGGGGGTATTACCAGGAAACAAACCCAGGGGCTTTTTCTACCTGTGAGATCCTTCCCCTAAACCTATTTTATTTTACTTTTTAATTCTGAAACAGGGTCTTGCTAAGTTGCTGAGGCTGACCTCAAACCTGCAGTCAACCTGTCTCAGCTTCCCAAGCACAGATTACAGGTGTGTGCCACTGCCCAGCTAAAAGCCCTCTACTCTAGCCAGCTGCCAGTGGCTGTGGGGCAGCCAGAACGCAGCTCCAGCACTCACGCTCAATTCCTCAAGTCAGCTTTTGTACCATTTCCTAATTTTGAACCTCCTGTGATTTTCAACAACCTATAACCCTAGGGACTCAGCAGGCAGAGACAGGAGGATCCCAAGAGTTTGAGGGCACTGGGCAACTTAGTGAGACCATGTCTCAAAAATAAACAAACAAACAAAAGCAAAAGCTGAAAATGTAACTCAGTGGCAGAATGCTTATCTAGCACATGCAAGGCACTGGGTTCAATCCCTAGTACTGCAAAAAGAAATAAACAAAAATATTATGTGGAACACTGCAGGAATTACAACCATAGCCTCACACTCTCATCTACACATAAAAAGTCACATTGTCAGGTGTGGTGGCACATGCCTGTAATCCCAGTATTTGGGAGGCTGAGATAGGAGGATTCTAGGTTCAATGTAGCAAGAACCCTGGGGGGGTGGGGTGGGGAAGGTTGTAGCTTGGAGGTAGAATGCCTCTGGCTTCAATCTTCAGTTCAGTCACCCTCTCCCCCACTCAAAAAAATCCCAGAATACTACATGTAATTGAGAGCTTAAATCTTGGCTTGCATATATTCACTCTAGTAGTGACCAACTGTTCATTTCATGTGGTAAACAGTCTGAGAACTAGAGACCCAGACCCTGTCCTTGAAGAGTTAAAGAGACTGCAGTTATGCTCTGCCTAGCCTACCTTGAATGTACAGCTTCCTATGAATAGGGACCAGGACAAAAATAGACTGAGCAATTTTTTTTTTGCAGTACTAGGGATTGAACTTATACCTCCGAGTTATACTCCCAGCCCTTTTAAAAAAATTCTTTATTTTGAAACAGAGTCTCAAAATAAAGATTCTCCTGTCTCAGCCTCCTAAGTACTGGGATTATACAAGTGTGTGCCACCACGCCTGGTTGAGACTAAGCAATTTGAGACCCTCACGCACTGAGTCTAGGGTCTCTCCTGCTAGCAGTTGGTACAGTTCAACCTGCTCTTTAAAATGTACCTCAAGCTGGGAAAGGTCACACACACTTGTAATCCCAGTACTTGAGAGGATGAGAGAAGGATTGCAGGTTCTCAGCCAGCCTCAGCTACTTAGGGAGGTCCTCTGGAAATTAGTGAGACCCAGTTTCAAAATAAAGAATAAAAAGAGGGCTGGGGGTATAGCTTGGAGGTAGAATGCCCCTGGGTTCAATCCACAGTGACACACACACACACACACACACACACCCTCTCAAAGCTAGGTGTGGTGGTATATGCCTGTAATCCCAGTACTTAGGAGGGTGAAACAGAAGGACTGCAGGTTCAAAGATAGCCTCAGCAACTTAGTGAGACTCTTAGCAACCTAGCGAGACCCTGTTTCAAAAGAAAGAAATAGGAGCCGGGTGTCATGGCGCACACTTGTAATCCTCTGGTCTCATCCTTCCAAATGCTGGGATTACAAGCGTGAGCCACCAAGCCTGGCTGAGTTTGGTATTTTTAAATGTTGAAAAAAAGCAAGGTGTGGTGGCGCAGGCTTGTAATCCCAGCACTTGGGAGGCTGAGACTGGAGGATCTGGGTTCGAGGCCAGCCTCAGCTACCTAGTGAGGCCCTCCGCAACTTAGTGAGACCCTGTTTCAAAATAAAGTATAAAAAGTAGGGCTAGGGGGATAGCTCGGAGGTAGAATGCCCCTGAGTTCAATCCCCAATACCGGGGGGAAAAAAAAAAAAAAAAAAAAA
>PVLC010038268.1:0-14850 GCA_004027655.1 Graphiurus murinus | reverse complement strand
TTTTTTTTTTTTTTTTTTTTTTTTTTTTTTTTTTTTTGTGGTACTGGGGATTGAACTCAGGGGCATTCTACCTCCGAGCTACACCCCCAGCCCTACTTTTTATTCTTTATTTTGAAACCGAGTCTCACTAAGTTGCAGAGTGCCTCACTAGGTAGCTGAGGCTGGCCGCGAACCCGGATCCTCCGGTCTCAGCAATGCTGGGATTACAAGCGTGCGCCACCACGCCCGGCTAGAAAAGCATATTTTTTAAAGATAATTCAATATCCTGAAACCTATGCTTCCTTGAAGCTCTAGTAATAATAAAAATAACTGTCATTGAGTAGTTACCATTTGTCCAGGTGCCTTACCTACTTTAATTCTCTCATTCCCAACAACTATGCTAAAGTGTTCTTATTTTTAGGCAAACTTACACAGGTGACGTAATTTGCCCACAGTTAAAAGTTATCAATTGCCGGGCGTGGTGGCACACGCTTCTAATCCCAGCATTCGGGAGACAGACTGGAGGATCCGGGTTCGCGGCCAGCCTCAACTACCTAGTGAGGCACTCTGCAACTTAGTGAGACTCAGTTTCAAAATAAAGAATAAAAAATAGGGCTGGGGGTATAGCTCAGAGGTAGAATGCCTCCTGAGTTGAATCCCCAGTACCGCAAAAAAAAAAAAAAGTTATCAATTATGACTCAAACCTCAGTCTCTGTGGTCATGCTCTGGCCACTACACAAGGCCAAAGAGGCAATTCCACTGATCAAAGTGAAAGCTAAAAGACATGGGTAATTCTTTAGATCTGACCTGCCTTCCTAAGTGTTGACAGTGAAAAATGGTTTGGAAACTTTATGGGAATTGCCCAGTGAAGCCTGAAAAGTGTTCAAGTAAGATGTCTCCCCAGTGGGAAATCTTATTTTGTAAACAACTAGCTCAAAAAACTTTTTGTGTTGTACCCCTAAAAATTGATACTTGGCTACTCTTTGGATTAGTCTGAAATGACTAAACGGGGAAAAAAATCTTTATTTCCATTAAAAGCAAGCTCCTAACTAAAAGGAAGTTTGACCTCTATTGAGTTTGCACATGCATATGTGTACAAATCTGAGTGTATGCAGATTAAAAAGAAAGAGTAAGCCGGGCGTGGTGGCGCACGCTTGTAATCCCAGCATTCGGGAGGCTGAGACCGGAGGATCCGGGTTCGCGGCCAGCCTCAGCTACCTAGTGAGGCACTCCGCAACTTAGTGAGACTTGGTTTCAAAATAAAAGAATAAAAAATAGGGCTGGGGGTATAGCTCGGAGGTAGAATGCCTCTGAGTTCAATCCGCAGTACCGCAAAAAAAAAAAAAAAAAAAAAAAAGAAAGAGTAGAGCCAGGTGTGGTGGCACACACTTGTAAGCCTCGTTCTTGAGAGGCTGAGACAGGAGGATCTCAGGTTCGAGGACAGCCTTGGCAAGTAGTGGGATGCTCAGCAACCTAGCGAGACCCTGTTTCAAAACAAAACAAAAATATACTGGAAAAACTACTAGCTTTGGAGAAAAAAATACAATTATATTTGGTGCTAGATCTGCCATATGTACATTTTCTGTAATCTACAAACTCCTGATAGCCAGTGGAAGAGACTACCTATCTATAGACTCAAATAAAACAAGATACATGAAAGCACATAATAAATACTAAAGCCCATCCTTTTTTTTTTTTTTTTTTTTTTTTTTTTTGCGGTACTGGGGATTGAACTCAGGGGCATTCTACCTCCAAGCTATACCCCCATCCCTATTTTTTTATTCTTTATTTTGAAACCGAGTCTCACTAAGTTGTGGAGGGCCTCACTAGGTAGCTGAGGCGGGCGGAGAACCCGGATCCTCCGGTCTCAGCCTCCCGAATGCTGGGATTACAAGTGTGCGCCACCACGCCCGGCTAAAGCCCATCCATTTTAAGTTGCAACATTAGGAATAAAAAATATGCTACTGATAAAAGTACTACATACTATTGCTGGGCACGGAGGCTCATGCCTACAATCCCAGTACTTGGGAGGCTGAGACAGGAGGGTTATAGGTTTGAGGCCAAGAACTCAGCAAGACCTTGTTTCAGAAGAAAAAAAATAAAAGCTGAGCATGGCGTCATATGCCTGTAACCCCAGTACTTGGGAAGCTGCGACAGGAGGCTCACAGGTTCAAGGACAGTCTCAGCAACTTAGTGAGACCCTGTTTCAAAATTAAAAAAACAAAATAGGGCTGGGGGTGTTTCTCAGAGGTAGAATGTCCCTAAGGTCAATCCCCAGTGCCACAAAAATAAATAAATACATAAATGAGATCTGGGGGATAGATTGGAGGTAGAACCCCCGTGTTTAATCCCGACTACCACACACACAAAAAAAGTGTTAGATACTATTAACTTATCAACTTGAAGATGACTCGAGGTTTCATAAATGTTAACATACTAAAAAAAAACTTTCTGAATTGATATGACATTTTATTATTATTTGACTATGCATTAGCCTGGGACTATATTTGTCAATTTATCATTGAGGTATTTGGAGCACCTGTGGTAGGTAAAGACAATGCTCATTGTGTTTTGTCAGGTCTGGCACGTTGCCTACTAAGTAAGAGGTGCTCAGAAGGCATCTGCTAGCCGGGCGTGGTGGTGCACACCTGTAATCCCAGTACTTGGGAAGCTGAGACAGGAGGGTTGCAGGTTCAAAGCCATCTCAGCAATTTAATGAGGCTGTCAGCAACTTAGCAATACCCTGTTTCAAAATAAAGATAAAAATAGGGCTGGGAGTGTAGTTCAGAGATAGAATGACCCTGGCTTCAATCCCCAGCATCCTCCCCCCCCAAAAAATGAGAAAGAAAATATCTGCTAACTGAATAAAAATGCAATAAATTATCTGGGAGGCTATCCTTAACTTACAGAAAATTTCACCCTGAGTTTCTTTAATGAGCTCACTTGAGACATGGTTAAGAGAGTTCCACTTGCTAACATTTGACTTGTCCTTGACTTTTCAAGGACATGGAATAACAATGTCACGCCTATATTATCACTTCAAGGGCACCTCATAAAAGCATTTGTCCTTTTCCTATGTCACCTTACAAGCAGGGAACCTTCAGCACCTCAAATGGACAGACACTGATAGACTATCATGGGCTGGCCCTATGCTCAGTTTCTCTCAGTCTTGAAAGAAAAAAACTAAAAATTTTTGTGTGATAAGTAGTTCCCTAAAATCAGGTGCAAACCAACACTAATGTGCAATTTTCCTTTTAATCCTGGATATTTCAAAGTTTGGCCCTGAGCACATTCTATATATGATTTTATGTTCAAGATCCTTAAAATCTAAACACTTACTTTCCATAATCCCATTGTGTCTAACAAGGTTTTGGCCCTAAACCATTTGTAGCTTGTGAGATCCTCTATGCCAGTGATGTCGAAGGCAGTGACCACCCAAACAGGTGGAACCAATTCTTGGGTTCCGTGACTCCAGAGCACCAAATCCCCTGCTGCCTACTTAACCACATCTAACTGGAAAGAAAGCACCAGCATTTCCTAGTCACTACATTCCTAGGCTTGTGCATTCACCCATTCAAAGGTGAGAGGTCTATGACAAGGGCTACCATGTCCATTTCATACTCAAAGATACCAGTGCTCTGCAGTGCCGCTGAGTTTTGGCTAAGCAAGTGATTGACAGTGACACCAAATATTCTTCTCCATAGTCAATGTTATTAGAATACTTTAGCTGGGTCACGTGGTATAAAGAAAATACTTTTCAGCCAGGCGTGGTGGTGCATGCTTGTAATCCCAGTACTTGGGAGGCTGAGACAGGAGGATCACAGGTTCGAACCCAGTCTTGCCAATTTTGCAAGACTCTCAGTAACCTAGTGAGATCCTGTTTCTAAATAAGAAATAAAATCAGGCTTGGGGGTGTAGCTTGGAGGTAGAATGCCTCTGGGTTCAATCCCCAGTACCAAAAAAAAAAAAAAAAAAAGAAAATACCTTTCATTCTTCTTTCTTAGACCTGCCATACCTGCCAGTTTTCTATACTCTGCAGGACACATACATGGGACTAAGCTGTGGCTACTGCAATATAAGCAGAAGTGATATGAACAATCTCTGGTGTGCATCCTTTAAAAGGAGGTTGGGTGGTATGCCTTCCTTTCAAGCCTTCTCCCTTTCTTCTGGTTGGAATATGGAGCTCCATCATGTTATCTCAGTCCATGAGGTGACTGTGAGGATGGAACACTTTCATAATGAAGCAAAACAATAGAAGAACAATGAGTCAGAGAGAGCTACGGCAGCCCTAAGCCAATTATCTTTATTAAAGGCAGAAGAGATAATAATAATAAAACAAAAAACTACTTCTGTTATGTGCATCCAAACTAATTCTAACCAGGATATAATCTGTAACCACTAACTACTGGGTTTCAATTATTTATGTACCACAATGTGGGAAATACATATCTGCATGGTTATAGGGAAGTGTTATGACTACTCTAAGCCTCTGTTTCCTCCTCCATAAAATAGTTGCACATAACAGATAGGGCAACAATTAAATTTGCATGGCATGAAGAACATAAAGAGCTTAGCACGGTGCCTAGAAAACGGTGAGAGTTCAAAGACTGCTGTCTACTTTGTTATTTCTTGTCATTTCCCTTCAACTAATATGTGCGTGGCTAAGTCTACTGCTCCTGTCTCCGAAGCCAGTGAGCTCTCCATCTCGCTGTGATGTCCAGAGACTATTTCAGAAGAGACCCAGCCCAGCTGCAGAGCCCTGCCTGTACCATCAGTCAACGCCACAGAAGAGATGCACTTTCCTCTGGGCATCCTTCTCTTTCTTTGAACTGCCTACCTAATTGCAAGGCAGTCTAGAACATTTTAGCCATCAAAGGTGACACAGAACTTAAAGCAAACTGTCAGTGTTTCATGACAAAGTGGTTCTGAGACAACATGCTTCGAGACAGCCAAGAGAGAGGGTTTGGCTTATTCTCCATTTGCACTTAAAAGTAAATAAGGAATTTAGAAGATGAGTGGAGGCATTTTATTCTATTATTTTATCCTTTATTTACTTCTTATTATAGAAACTTTCAAATATATACAAATTAGTAGAGAAAACTCTAAAATGGACCCCTTTGTACTCACAACTCAGCATCTACAATTACCAAGTTGTGGGCCAATCTTGTTTCATCTGTATAAACCCCTGCTTTTTTTTTATGCTAAGGATAGAACCCAGGACCATGCACATATTAGGCAAGCACTATACCACTGAGCTACATCCCCACCCCTCCCTAACTACTTTTAATCAAATTGCAGACTTCATATCATTTCATCGTTAAAGATCTCAATCGGTAGCACTTTAATTTGGGGGAAATAATAATCAGATTTAGTCCACACCAGAATCAGAGCAAGATGCATTCCACCTGCTCGTTGAGAAGCTAATGCTACTCACCAGGTCCTTTTCAGGAGTCTGTCAGAGGGACTTGCATACCTTCCCACCTGCTTGTTTGCAGTGGAAAAGACACATCATGTATTCAGCTTCCTACCCCCACCCCATCCACCTCTTCCCCTCAGAACTTGCTTCTTCAAGCATTAGACGTAATCTTAGGCTTTGCTGCCTAAGAGAACTAAGGAATTAAGGTTTGCCAAAATAGGAGAAATTTATGGAATATTAAAGTAGGAAGGAGCTGTAGAGAGTAGACTATTCCTTTCAATTTACAGATAAGAAAATTGAGACAGAGAAGTGAATAAATTGATTCACGTTTGAGCTTTCTAAAATGCAAATCCAATTACAGAACTCAGCTGCTTAAAACCATTCAAGGGTTTCCTATTGCCCTCAGTCGAAGGTATTTAACACAGAGCACCCTTAACATGCTAGCACCAGCTACCCTCCCCCCACCCGGCTGAGACAGCCTTTGCCACTTCTTCCTTCCCCAGCCTCAGTTTCTCTGTCCAGACACGGGGCTTCTCTGGATGCCTTGCCCAGCATGTCCAGTCTGCACTTCAGTTCCCTGCATCGATGGCACCTTCCCAGGAAACCATCAACAGTCTCAAAACCAGGTCTGACTAATTCTGTGAGGTCCCATAGAATATAGTACATCTTCTAACAGAGCATTTTCAACACTGCACTGAAATCACCTGTTACATGCACGACCTCCCACACCAGAGTGTAAGCTCTCTGATGGCAGGGCCATGTCTGGTACTCCACGACTAATGCTCTGCAGACGCCTGATAGACTTGGTAAATGAATGAATGACTTTTGTCACTGGGAAGGACCAGTGAGGGACCTGTGAGAAAGGGCTCTGTGCACTGCTTAGCACCCAGCAAAGGTTAGCCATGGCGTTTATGACTAAGGCCTCAGAGCTGTAGGTAGGGGACTATTTTTCTGACAAGTTCATGTCAAGTGTTGTCGCATTCCATCGCAGAGTTTAATGTGAACTTGGGCAATAAAGCTGTCATCTACTGCTATTTTCCATCCCTATTGGGTTGAAGGAGACAGATTTGTAGGCTCTTAAAATCATTTTTAATTTGATATTTTTTACTTTATTTTTTGCTCAAGTAGAAGATTTACACCTCCATTTATTTTTTCTGAAAGACAGATGGATCATCATTTTAAAAGAATATTTAGCTGGGTGTGGTGGCACACACCTATAATGCTAGTACTTGAGAGGCAGAGACAGGAGAATCACAGGTTTGAGACTAGACTCAGCAATTTCAAAATAAAGAAGGGCCAGGGATATAGTTCAGAGACAAAATGGTCCTGGGTTAAATAACCAGTATCAAAAAAAAAAAAAAAAAAAAAGAACATTTACAACAGGTGCAGTACCATTTGTCTGTAATCCCAGTATTTAGGAGTCTAAGACAGGGGGATTACAGGTTTGAGGATAGCCCCATCAATTTAATGAGACCCTATTTCAAAATTATATACATATAATTTTGCCTTAGGCCACATATTATTTATGAATGACAGAAGATGCCTTTCCTCTTTGCCTCTGAAATCACCACGCCCATGTGGTATAAACTACAGAAAGCTATGTGTTAGTGAAAAATGAGAATTTTTTAAAAGAAGATAGAAAATTGCAAATTATAAAAAATAAATTGTCCAAATTATGTTAAGTATATTTTAAACTCATTAGTATAAAGATAATGATTCTAGTGCTTTTCTATCTTCTTTGACATTTTGTTCGCATGCTGGGTATGGTGGTGCACACCTGTCATCCCAGAACTTGTTAGGCTGAGACAGGAGGATCACAGGTTCAAGGCCAGCCTGGGCAATTTAGTGAGATCCTCAGCAACTTAGTGAGACCCTGTTTCAAAATTAAAAAAAAAAATTCTAGGGTGTAGCTCAGAGATAAAATGCCCCTGGGTTCAATTTCCAGTTCAAATTTTCTCTTTGTGTGTGTGTGTGTGTGTGTGTGTGTGTGTGTGTGTGTGTGTGTCTTTAGCTGTAAGACCAGAGAACACAGTGGTGTTGTTGGCTTCCAATTCTAAAGGACTTACTAAGTGTTACTAAAGGGTCAGTTCCCTTATCTCTACTTCTATCATTAGTTTCAGTAGGAAGCAATCTGCTTGGACAGGGCAGGAGGGAAGAATAGCAAAGAGTTTTTGAAGTTTTAGTTCCTCATCTCTAAATTGAGATTTCTACCTCACTGATTGACTGTATATATTAAATTAGTGAAGGTAAGCATCTTAATCTGTTCTGCATTGCTATTACAAAATACCTACAGCTAGGTACTTTATGAAGTAAAGAGGTTTGGCTCACAATTCTGGTGACTGGAAGGACCAAACAGTATGGCACTGGTGACCTGGTGAGAGTCCCCAGTTGTATCACAACATGACAGAGAAGTGGGAAGGAAACCAGCCACATGCAGAAGGGACATGCATGTGAGCAAAGAAATCAGGGACAGGGAGGGACCAGGCTTGCTCTTGGTAATAACCTGTTCTCCTGGGAGCTAATCCACTTTTATGACCCATTCCCACCAAACATCATTAATCTGCTCAGAGGCTTAGAGCCCCCATGACCTAATTTCTTCCATTCAGGCCCACCTCTTAAAGGTCCCACCACCTCAGCACTACCCTCTAGGAACCAAGCTTTGAGCACATGAACCTTTGGGGGACAAACCATAGGTGTAGTATACACTGATTCCTTTATCAACCAAGAGCATCACTTCTTTTTCTGGGAAATTCTTCTCCACTGTGGCTGGAGTTAGAGCTGCCAGAGCCCAGGGGTGGTACCTAGGACCAAGCTATTTCAACAGTATGTGAGACTTTGCCATTTAAAACCAGAGAGAGTAAGTCTGAGTCCTTTCCTGGAACAAGTATAACACACAGGAGTTGTAGGAGCCCTGCTTTCTGACACGCGGAGGCAAGTTATCTGAGAGGACAATGTTGGCAAAGAGGAAGTGGTGGAGGAAGAAAGGGAGATAGAGAAAGCAGATTTTACAGTCTAGGGTTTCAAGAAGCTCATTGCCCCCTACCCATCCCTTGGTCACCAGATCCCCTTCTGCAATTTGGTTCATTTATATTGCAACTCAGTCACGTGTAGCCAAAGGCATGCTACCTAATACAGTACTCAGCACAATGCCCACGTCATTGTAGCTCAGTGCACCAAAGCTGTTATTTGCTCACATTATTGAATTGTCACTCCCACCCCTACACACAAGGAGGGAAAATTAAGATGCCTAAATAAAAGTTTACATTAGACATTTAAAAATAATAAGCTTTCTGCTGTCACTTAGAACCTTCTATATATTTTTGGGCTATACCTAATGTTGTCACCATATTCTATGGTTTACAGAGAATTTCCACAAAGCATAGCACTGTTCAGTACAAAATAATGCAAGCCACAAATGTGAGCCATATGTGTAGTTTTTAAATGTCTAATGGCAATATTAAAAATAAAAATAAAAAGACCCAGGTGCATGCTTCTAATCTCAGTATTTGGGAACCTGAGACAGAAAGCTCACACGTTTGATGCCAGCCTGGGCAACTTAGCAAGACCCTCAGCAATTAAGCAAGACCTTGTTTTCAAAATAAAAATAAAAAGAGCTGGGAATGTAGCCAAGTAGTAGAATGCTCTAGGTTCGATCTTCAACTCCACAAAAAATATAAATAAATAAAATGAAATGAAACGAGTGAATTAATTTTTGCAATATATTTTATTTAGCTCAATTGTTAAAATGTATTGCCATTCAATGTATAATCAATAAGGTTTTTCATACTATGTATTCTGAATTCATTGCATATTTCATAATTAAAATACATGTCAATTTCAAATGCTCAGTAGCCACTTAGAAAGCTAGTGGCTACTGTATTATCCAGCACAAATATAGTATCTCTAAGAAGACTGAAGCTTTTGCAATTATAGATGAGAAAATTGAAACCCAAAGAAATTAAGGTTTCTTAATTCACACACACACACACACACACACACACACACACACACACACACACACACAGAGTTAGCAGCTACCAGTAGGAAGCCCAGACTTAAACTTTGACCTTTGTCCTCCTCGTTTTATGCTCCTTACCTCTCTGTGCTATCTGTACAACAAGAAGGATGTTCAATGTAACCCTGAAGTACAGCCAGATGGATCAAGTAAATAGTGACAAGACTTGCCATAAAATGAGAAGGATGAGCAGGTGGCCTATAGGTACCAGGATTGCATTTTCCCATTGATCACTCAGGTCATAGAGCCTGCCAATGGGACAGAGCACTTTTAATGTGAACAATCCAAACTCACAATTCTCTGTATTTATGGATTTGTGGATGTAGTTAATGGCTTACCATCATCAAAAGATGTGTCCCTCTACCACACATTCTTCTCTAACAAGTTATCTCTATGCTTACAAAATCATATTGTGTACAGATATATGTATGAGTACACACGCACGTGTGCAGGCATACATACATACACGTCTGTGGTTCCTGGCTCTAACTCTCATAGCTCTTTTTATTTCCTAAATAACTAGAATAATAGGTTTATCTTTTGTTAAAGTACTTGGCATTCTGTCCATGCTTTCTGAAGCAGAGCCATAAAGGTAAAGAAATAGCTTTGATATAATATTGGAGTACTTTAGGCCTCAAAGCAACTATCTCTCTACCATAAACCCTCCTTTAACCTGCTCCTTCTTCTTCTCATGCAGGTCATGAAAACTAGAATTTCTTGAGCCAGGTGCCGTGACCCACATCTGCAATCCCAGTCCTTGGGAGGCTGAGACAGGAGGATCGCAGGTTTGAGGATAGCCTCAGCAACTTAATGAGACCCTGTTTCCAAATAAAAAATAAAATAGGGTTAGGAGTGTAGCTCAGAGGTTCAATCCCCAGTACTGGCCTTGGGTTCAATCCCCAGTACTACCAAAAAACAAAACCAAAAAACTAGACTTTCTATTCCACAAGGCAGGTCACAGAAACTATAAATATAGTCTCATCTTCCTCTGCCTGTTTTGGAGCTGGCCATAAAGAAACTGTCTGGCCTAACTTGCTGATATTAAGTCATAAGACCTTCATTTCAGATGGGATCCTGCCCCATACCCGAAAGGAAGGAAGGCTGCACCAACAGGCCAAGAATCAGGATGGGCCTTGCTGGGTTCCCCCTCAGTCTATTAGCATTAGGTACTGTTTTTGTCTGATCACATTTCTACAGAGTGGTCCATGTTTCAGTCATGCCGATACAAGAAGCCTCCATAAAAATCTCAAAGGACAGGGCTGAGAGAATTCTGGGTAGCTGAACACATAGAGGCTTACAAGAATGTGAACAAGAACTTGTCTATGTCCTGGGAAGGTGACACACTCCAATTCCCTGGGATGGAAGCCTGCTCCTAGGACCCTTTCGGATCTCTCCCTATGTATCTCTTTATCTGCATGTGTATTTGTGTCCTTTAAAACATACTTGGAATAAACCAGTAAATGTGTTTCCCTGCGTTCTATGAACCCCTCTAGCAAATGAATCAAGCCAAGAGAGGGCATTGTAAGAGCCCCAAGTTATACCCAGCTGCTCAGAGTCCAGAGGCGTGTACTGAAGGGACTGAGCTGTCAATCTATGGGATCCGACACTACCACCAAGTGAGCGGTGTGAGAGTTCAACTGCCAGCTGCTGTCTGCTGCAGAATTGACTGCCTGCTTGTAGGAGATGTAGGAGAATCCCTCACATATTCTAGGATCACAGAAGTAATCTGTGCATAGAATAGGAGCATACAATATGAGAAACTGAGTTTGTTTTTCTCCAGCATCTTCAGACCTCCCCCAAATTCCTGTGTTGAAGACCTGGCCCCTAATGTGAAGGTTTTGGAGAAGAGGCTTTTGGGATGCAATTAAATTTAGATGAGGTAATGAGGGTGGGGCTGCACATGAAAGAAGAGGAGGAGAAGAAGCATTCTTCTCTTTTCCATCGAAGGACACAGTGAGAAGGTGGCCTTCTGCAAGCCAGGAAGAAAGCCTGCATCAGGAACTGAATCTTTCAGTGTCTTGACCTTGACCTTCCCCATCTCCAAAACTGTAAGAAATAAAATGTCTATTGTTTAAGCCAGGCAATCTGTGATACCCTGTTACAGTAGCTCAAGCTGACTAAAACAGAGGGGAAATGCTATTGTACAACTTCTCCTTGGCCCAAGCATCTCATGGCCTCCAATGGCCCTGCACACACGAGTGAGCTTCTCTGGCAACTGCTGAGCTTGGCCTAGATCAGAACTGCCCAGCTGAACCCATCTAAATTACTGTCAGCACACATGTGAGCTGAAGAAATGTATATGGTCTCAAGCTACTAAGTCTTAAAATGAGTTATTATTTAGCAAAACCTAATTGACACATATGTATGTTTCAGAGCTTCTACAATGAAAAGCATAATATTCATTTTAAAAAGCAAATGAAACCAAAACCAAACTGCTTCATAATGAAGGAGGAAAGGGAAGGAGGGAAGGGAAAATAGAGGAAGGAAGGGAGGAAAGTGGAAAGAAGAAAAATGTAAATGTAGATCTCAGTTCAAATGCTAACTCCATTGTCTAGAAGTGTGTGGGTCAAGTTATCCAAAACTTATTAAACTTTCTGATATTATCCACCTCACAGACTGCTGTTCCAGTTAAAGGTGATACTCTTTATAGCACCCAGCAGAGTATTTGACATTCACTGGGCATTCAGTCCATCTCAGATCCCTTCATCTTCTCCTTCTTTCTAGTCTCAGCAATGCCCACATTTTTATGAGTCAGTTTTATCCTACTCAAATGTACAATGTTATTATTTACATTTTGTTCTTAATTTATTCTCATCATTCCCAAGTAGAGCAAGCCAAGTGATTCAAAACCCATTTTGTAAAGTAGTTAAGCACCTTGGGATGACTATAGCATGGCTCAGTCCAAGTAATAGAGCCTCGGAACCAGAGAAGCCAATGGTAGAACCTTCTATGCAAGACTAAGGCTTCAGAACCTAGGGCAGAGGGAGAGAGGGGTGAGCTACTGGTCCTGCAGCCCAAAGCCTAGAGTGCTGATGACCAAGGGCAAAAAAAGAAAAGCATGTCCCAGCTCTAAGGAAGACAACTCAAATCCTTTGTCTTTTTGTCCAATCTGGGCTCATGGCTGATTGGATGGTGCAGGATCCTTCTTATTCAGTATACTGACTCCAGTGACAATCTCCTATGGAAACACCGTTATAGACATCCCAAACATAATGCTTTACCAGTTTTCCAGGTATTCCTCAATCCAGTCAAGTGGACACCATCACAGAGATGAAAGCTCTTTACACTGAAAAGAAATTGAAGAAGATACAAATAAATGGAAATAAATGCTGCATTCATGGACTGGAAGAATTAATATTGTTAAAATATCCATACTATCCAAAACAATCAACAGAAATGCAATCCTCATCAAAATACCAAAGATATTCTTCATCGAGAGAGAAAAACAATCCCAAAATTCATATAGAACCACAAGAAAACACCAAATAGCCAAAACGATCTTGACCAAAAGGAATGAAGCTGGAGTCATCACACTATTTAAGTTCAGAACATATTATAAAACCATAGTAACTAAAACAACATGGCACTGTCATGAAAACAGACACATAGACCAAAGAACAGAGCAGAGCCCAGACATAAAACCACACATTTAGAGACAACTGAATTTCAACAAGAGTGTCAAGAACATACAATGGGAAAAGAAGAGTCTCACTGTCAGTACAAAAATCAACTCAAAATGGATTGAAGATTTAAATGTAAGAGCCCCAAAACTATTAAACTACTAGAAGAAAATATAAGGGAAAGGCTCATGACACTGGTCTGGGCAATAATTTTGTTTTGTTTCATTTTGTTTTGGATTTAAACTCAAAAGGACAGACAACAAAAGATAGACAAATACAATTGCATCAAAATAAAAAAAAAATCTTGCATAGCAGAGGAAACAACAAACAGAGTAAGAGACAACCTACAGAAGAGGAGAAAATACTTCTAAAGTAATACATCTGATAAGGGATTAATGGCCAGGATATATGAGGAACTCAAACAACACAACAGTGAGAAAACAACCCAATTTGAAAATGAGCCAAAGACCTGAGTAGACATTATTTCATAAGGACATACAAATGGCCAACAGGTATAGGAAAAGGGAGTCAGTGTCACTAATCATCGGGAAGTAAAATGAAAATAACAAGAGATGTCACCTCACTCCTCTTAGAATGGCTATTATCAAAAAGATGAAAGGTGCCTTTTGTCAAAGGTTCAGAGGAAGGGGAACGCTTACACACTATTGTTGGAGATTTTAAGTTCATATTGTCATTATCAAAAACAGTATGTGGGTTCCTCAAAAAATTAAAAATATCACTACCATATAGTCCAGCCATCTCACTACTGGGTATATAGCCAAAGGAAATGAAATAAATACATCAAGGAGGTATCTGCACTCTCATGTTTTTTATTCACAACAGCAAACATAGAAACAACCTAAATGCCCATCGACAGATAAATGGATAAAGAAAATGTGGTACTTGTGCTCAGAAAAACACCATTTAGACATAAAAAGAAGAAAATATTGTCATTTAAGACAAATGAATCAATCTGGAAGACTGTTAAGAGAAATAAATTAAGCACAGAAAAACAAATAACACATGATCTAACATATATAGAAATTTTTAAAAATGATCCCATAAAAGTAGAGCATAGAATGGTGGTTACCAAGCTGGGCGTGGTGGCGCACGCTTGTAATCCCAGCATTCGGGAGGCTGAGACCGGAGGATCTGGGTTCGCAGCCAGCCTCAGCTACTTAGTGAGGCATTCTGCAACTTAGTGAGACTCGGTTTCAAAATAAAAAATAAAAAATAGGGCTGGGGGTGTAGCTTGGAGGTAGAATGCCCCTGAGTTCAATCCCCAGTACCGCAAAAAAAAAAAAAAAAAAAAAAAAAAAAAAAAAAAAAAAAAAAAAAAAAAAAAAAAAAAAAAAAAAAAAAAAAAAAAAAAAAAGAATGGTGGTTACCAAAGACTAAATGTTTGGGGATGAGGGGTTGAGAGTTAGGGAGATGTTAGTCAAATGATACTTAATTAGAGTTAGATAGGAAGAATAAGTTTTAGATCTGTTGTACAGGAAAGTAACTATAGTTAATGATGATGCATTGAATTCTTGAAAAATCAAAACCACCTTGGAAAAAATATGTCAAGAGACCTTTTTGAGCCCTGGTTATGCTTACTGCCCATTAAAAATTAATATTACTTAAGATCTCTCTTTAACTGAGTTCTTATAAAGTGCTTTATAAAAGGTCTTTTCTATGACAATAAGGTCCTTCCAACTCCTGATAATTTGACCTATGTGGCAAAAATACAACCAGTTGATTGTGTCTTACTCAAAACCTGAAAAAAGGATTCACCCCTAGACCAGCTTCTCTCAAAGTAAAAAGATCCTTTCCGAGTT
>PVLC010038267.1:0-14849 GCA_004027655.1 Graphiurus murinus | reverse complement strand
CAAAAAAAAAAAAAAAAAAAAAGAAAGTACATGTAATTATTAGTAGGGGAGAGTTGTTAAATATTCTCATTTACATTGTGTGTGGTACTGGGGATTAAAGCCAGAGGCATTCTACCTCTGAGCTACAGCTCCAGCTCTTTTTTTTTTTTTTTTAATTTTGAATCAGGGCCTCATTTAGTTGCTGAGGCTAGCCGCAAACCTGCAATCCTCCTGTCTCAGCCTCCCAAGTACTGGGATTCCAGGTGTGTGCCAACATACAAAGCATAAATGTTCTCAATGTTACACTATATTTCTTTCAAGTATTTGTTTTTACTTTTTCTGTGTGGTACTAGGGATTGAACCCAGGAGCACATTTCCAACCCCTTTTATTTTTGATTTTGAGATAGCGTCTCACTAAGTTGCCTAGGTTGTTCTTGAATTCACAATCCTCTTGCCTCAATCTCCCAAGTACCTGGGATTATAGGTGTGCACCAACTTGCCAAGATTTTTTCATATTTTAATATCTTTTAAGTTAGAATATATTTTGAAATTGATAGGTTTAACAATTGAATTATTAACTTTATAAAAATTTATTTAGTACATAAAATATTGTGCTTATATAATTCACAATAGCCAAATTATGAAATTAACCGAGGTGTCCATCAACAGATGAATGGATCACAAAACTATGGGAAATACACACAATGGAATTCTACTCAGCAATAAAAAAGAAGAAAATAATGTCATTTGCAAGAAAATGGAAGGACATGAAAAATATTATGCTAAGTGAGATTAGCGAGTCACAGAAAGTGAAGGGACATATGTTTTCTTTAATATGCGCAAGCTAGGGAGTAACTGGGATACCAGAGGGACTTCAGATAATGGAGGAGAAACGTCAGGGGAGCCAGGGAAGTGGTCTAAGGGAAGGGGAGGAGGAAGACTGAGGTTCATTATTGGAAATACTAACATCGACTGTGTCTACATATGTGAAAATCCCAGCCTCAGTCTCAGTCCTCTGTATGCGAAGGAAGGAGATGGGAAGGTGGGGGGGAGGGGCAACAAAGTGCTGTGTGCATGTATGTCAATGTCAGCATGATTTACATAATGATGAGAGACAATAATGCAGTAATAAAAGCACATTAAAAAAATATTGTGTTAGCCAGGCGTGGTGGCGCACGCTTGTAATCCCAGTACTTGGGAGGCCGAGATAGGAGGATTGCAGGTTCGTGGCTAGCCTCAGCTACTTAGTGAGGCTCTCTGCAACTTAGCGAGACCCGGTTTCAAAATAATTAAAAATAGGACTGGGGGTGTAGCTCAGAGGTAGAATGCCCCTGGGTTCAATCCCCAGTACCAAAAAAAAAAAAAAAAAAAAAAAAAAAAAAAAAATTGTGCTTATAATTAATGGTATCTAATAGACAATGAAACTGTTTATGTACTGGTGAATTCAAACACATCGTGAATAAAAATGATGAAGCTAGAAGAATGTCGGAGATAAACTTACCTTTACTATAAAGAGCTTTATGTACTTTTGAAGGCTTTTCCACTGTTGAAGATGCTGAGAATCCAGGAGGTAAGCGTACGTGAACCAGTGTCAATGTATTAGGTCTCGCTAATGGCTGTCTAAATGGACAAGTGCTGAAATATAATCTGACACCTGATGACAGGGTAAAATCATGCATCAGTAACAGAAAACAAAGAGGCTCAGGTACATGTGTATCAAAGCAATTCCATACTGAAACGCAACTGTTAATATATCACTTTCTTCACTGATCTTAAATTGCCATCTGGACAATCAACTGAAATAGATTTCTAAGAAAATGTCACTCGGATTGAGAGGTGAGTCAACACATTTCAGTAGAAAGAACTTGCTATGACAAGCCAAGAGAGCCTGCATTCTTGCTCAGGCTGCACTAAGTGTGAGCCTCTTTACATTTAGTTATACATCTATAAAATGAGTAGACTGAGGCAGAGAAATCTTCCATTTTATCAAATCCTTAATTTTATGACTTATTAATATGGCTTGACAACTGATACAGAAAAAAAATTTCCAATAGTAAATTTCCAAATCTGAACATTAATAAGTTACAACAGAAATAGTAGATATATGAAGAGAATTACCTACCTGCATGTGTGACAGCCAATAACTGACAGTCCAATGATTCAGAATTTTCAATCACTGCAATTTGAACAATTGGCTTAAAAACAGAACGATCGATGGTCCTAAAAAGAAAGAAAAACACTAAAGTATGCTTCTACTAATTTTGAAGATACATTTTCCATCAGAGGTAAGAAAATTTTTACATGTCTCGGCTAAACTAACTTAAGATTAATTTCCTAGGAAAATAATACAATAGCAGCAAGAACAGGCAAAAGTTCTAGAATGTATATCTAAATTAATATGGACAAGATTATCCTTATTTTCAAACAAAGATAACAAATGGCTAAATCCACTAGGTGAATGATTGGTGAGCAACAAAGTGATCTCAGCGCATCAAACTACCATTGTAAAGATTAACCCTAGTTAAAAGGGGGTTGGGGGTGGGGGTAGGAATGGACCTTTGTAATAAGAGAATTGTAATGAAAAGAATCAACAGAGGTAAAACTGATATTAAATGTCTCCTGATGTACAGAGGTAAGAAAATTTACATGACCAATGTAATACTGGTTAAAAAACATATTAGTGAGAATCTAATTATAGGGGAAAAAAGACAAATTAAGAAATTGGAATATTCTAAAAACAACCTCCTCTCCTTCCTCCAACATTATGAAAAAGAACAGCAACATAGGGGGTGCTCTATATTAAAGAGACTAATGAAGCTGGGCCTTGAGGCACATACTTGTAATTTCAGCTGCTTGGAAGGCTGAGGCAGGAAGATCACAAATTAGAGGCCAACCTGGGCAACATAATGAGACCATGTCTCAAATAAAAAGGGCTGTGGAAATAGCTCAGAGGTAAAGCGTCTCGGGGTTCAATCCCAAGTACTGTAAATTAAAAAAAAAAAAAAAAGAGAGAGAGAGAGAATGAGAGACTAATGAACAATGAAATCTATAAATTCTGCTTGCAGATTTTGGAAAGAAAAGCAGCTATAAAGAATTTAGGAAGCTGGGTGTGATGGCGCACACTTTTAATTCCAGTATTTGGGAGGCTGAGACAGGGGGATCCAGGTTTGCGACTAGCCTCAGCGACTTCGTGAGGCCCACTACAACTTAGTGAGACCCTGTTTCCAAATAAAGAATAAAAAAATAGGGCTGGGGTGTAGCTTGGAGGTAGAATGTCCCTGGGTTCCATCCCCAGTACTGCAAAAAAAAAAAAAAAAAAAAAAAAAAAAAAAAAAAAAAAAAAAAAAAAAAAAAAAAAAGAATTTGGGAAGCCAAGCATGGTGGCGCACCCTTGTAATCCTAGTACTTGGGAGGCTGAGACAGTAGGATCGCAGGTTCGTGGTCAGCCTCAGCTACTTAGTGAGGCCCTCTGCAACTTAGTGAGACCCTGCTTCAAAATAAAGAATAAAAAAATGGGGCTGGGGGTACAGCTCAGAGGTAGAATGTCCCTGGATTCAATCCCTAGTAACGCAAAAAAAAAAGAATTTGGGGACTGTATAATTATGCAGTTTTAATAGCAGATATTAGAGAATTACTGTTAATTTTCTTGGGTGTGGTAATGATATTGTAGTTAAAGAAGAGACTTATACAGAAGAATCTAAGGGTGAAAGGCATGATGGCTACAACTTACTTGCAAATGGCTCTTAAGAGTGAGCAAATGAGGCAAAATGCAAGCAGTTGGTGATTTTAGATAATGGGTTTGTCAGTTTTTACCATACTGTGTTCTTTTCATTTCTCTCACTACCTGCTGAGGCTGTTCTCAAACCTGTGATCCTCCTGTCTTAGCCTCTCAAGTATTGGGATTACAAGCATGCGCTATCATGTTGGCTTCCTATCCTATATTTCACACCATCAAGATAAGAATAGTCTCTAATAGCTCTATTTCAGGCATAACCTAGAGTATCACCTCCTTCAACATTCCTTATTTTTTAGAGTTTTTTTTTTTTTTTTTAGGTACTGGGGATTGAACTCAGGGGCATTCTACCTCCGAGCTACACCCCCAGCCCTATTTTTTATTCTTTATTTTGAAACAGGGTCTCACTAAGTTGTAGAATGCCTCACTAGGTAGCTGAGGCTGGCCACAAAACCTGGATCCTCCGGTCTCAGCCTCCCAAATGCTAGGATTACAAGAGTGTGCCACCATGCCCGTTTTTAGATATTTTGAGGGAAATTTTTAAATTTGGTATACTACACATAAACAATATTTATGTCTGTAAATGAAATGTCTAATAATAAATTACATATTACCTAGCAATGTTTCCAGCAGCAGAGACAATAGCATTCTGTGAAACTGAGGCAACTCGACTCATTCCCTGTCCATCTTGACCCAAATCATAAACCTGTGAATAAAAAATTGTATTCACTTAAATACCATTTCCTTCCCTTCCTTCCTTCCTCTCTCCTTCCTTCTTTCCTTCCTCCCTTTCTCTCCCTCCTCCCCCTTTACTGGGGACTGAGCCCAAAGGTTCAATCTACCTCTAAACTATCCAGTCCTATTTTATTTTGAAACAAGGTCTCCCCAAGTTATAGCTTGCTGGCTTCAAACCTGAAATCCTCCTGTGTTAAGTACTTCCTAAGTACTGGGATGACAGGTATGAGGAACCACGCTCAGCTATTATACTGCATGTATTTTACTAAATAAACTTTTGCTTTTTAGGGATCCCTTAATTTTGTTACTTAATACAAGTATGAAAATGTTCAGAGTTCTGAAATCTCATAGAAAGGGGTCCTAAGAAGTAATTTGGGATGCCTTTTTTTAGAAAAGCACACAGTTAACAGAAACTTTAAAAAATGACTAAATCTTCTTATTCAAACAGGGATGTTTTTCTACTCTTAAATGGTAGTAAAATATGAATACTTACTTGTATTACTCCTTTCTCTGATCTTGTATATAAAATATTTCTAGAATTATCAATTGCAATTTGAACAATAGGATCTAAAAGACAAAAGAAAAAGAAAAATTTCAAGGATTTTCCAATCAAATACAGTTGCTACTTACAACAAATAAAAATTGCTGAGCTGGAACTTTGCATTCAGAGGCTTTCTTCTCTCTTTTCTGGTATTTAAGTTGTAGGATATCTACATGAGGACCAAGCCAAGAACCATTTAGATCAAACAACAGATATCAGATACTATGATAGGGTTAAGAGCACCACAGGTTACTCTGTACTTTAAATAATTTTTTTTTTTTTTTTTTTGGTACTGGGGATTGAACCCAGGGGCATTCTACCTCTGAGCTCCACGCCCAGCCCTATTTTTTTTTTTTTTTTTTTTTTTTTTTTTTTTTTTTTTTTTTTTTTTTTTTTTTTTTTTTTTTTTTTTTTTTTTTTTTTTTTTTTTTTTTTTTTTTTTTTTTTTTTTTTTTTTTTTTTTTTCCAGCCCTATTTTTTATTCTTTATTTTGAAACCAGGTCTCACTAAGTTGTGGAGGGTCTCACTAAGTAGCTGAGGCTGGCCGCAACCCTAGATCCTCCTGTCTCAGCCTCCCAAGTACTGGGATTACAAGTGTGCGCCACCACACCTGGCTCCTCCAAATAAATTTTAAACCAACTAAAACAAGTACATCATTTTATTTCTTCATTCAACAATATTTAATGAATGTTTACTATATCCTAAAAACACAGACTAATTATATTCTATCTTTTCATCAAGAAACTTCCCATTTAAGTGAGTAATTCACTGTGTGAAGAAAAATAAATTATAACCATGTGCTACATTAGGACACTTCAGTCAGGAGTGGACCACACATACAATGTGGTCCTGGGTAAGATTATATCATCTAGTCATATTATAGCACCTTAGTTTGTATAAGCACACTCCATATTAGGACAATGCCAAGATTGCCTAAGAAGGTGTCTCTTAGAATACATTCCCATCATTAAGTAAAAATGACTAAAGATTACGTCACATTAATTTTTTTTTTTTGCGGTACTGGGGACTGAACCCAGGGGCATTCTACCTCCGAGCTATACCCCCAGCCCTATTTTTTTATTCTTTATTTTGAAACAGGGTCTCACTAAGTTGCAGAGGGCCTCATTAAGTAGTTGAGGCTGGCTGCGAACCCGGATACTCCGGTCTTAGCCTCCCAAGCACTGGGGTTACAAGGGTGGCCACCATGCCCGGCTACCTTACCTTTTTAAAGTATATTTATCTTTTGTTTTTTAGGTACTGGAGATTGAATCTAGAGGCATTCTACCTCTGAGTTACACCCCCAGCCCTTTTCTTTATTTTTTTATTATTACTATTGTGTGTGTGTGTGTATGTGTGGGGGGGGTGGTACTGGGGATTGAACCCAGGGGCATTCTATCTCCGAGCTACACCCCTAGCCCTATGTTTTATTCTTTATTTTGAAACAGGGTCTTCTTAAGTTGCAGAGGGTCTCACTAAATAGCTGAGGCTGGCCTCGAACCTGTGATCCTCCTATCTTAGCCTTCCAAGTACTGGGATTACAAGAGTGTGCCACCACACCTGGCTTTTATTTTTTATTTTGAAACAGGGTCTCACTAAGTTGCTGAGAGTCTTGTTAAGTTGCTAAGGCTGGTCTTGAACTGGCAATCATCCTGTCTCAGGCTTCTAAGCATTGGTGTTACAAGTATGAGCCACCACACTCGGCTGGTATATTTATCTTATTCCAGCAAAGCATTTAAAATCATTTTATTTAAATCTCTTAGTTCATTAAAAACAAATGTGTATCCATTTTATACTAGGAAGTTGTTCTAGACAAGGCAAAACACATATTAGATGCCTGGATCTCTTTCTCTCACACGCACATATAAGTTTTAAATATGTATAACTATTTTGGACACATGTTCCATGATGCTATATTTAAAGTGACTTGAGAATAAATCCCAAACTTTCTCTGCATTTTATAATCCTTTTACCTTTTGTAAGACCTTATGACTACATAACAAATGCTAACTTATATGACAAAGTGTTTTAATTAAAAATGAGAATTCTGAAGAAAATGTTAAGTCAACAATGTGTTAAAATTTTATTTGCCAAGTTTATTTCCTACTTACCATCTTCTGAGAATGTGAATTGTAGCAAGGACGGTACAAGGAAAGAAAGTGGGCTCTTTGAGTGGTTTATCTTCCTACATCTTTGACTAAACCAACCTGCTTCTGCCTTAAAAGAAAAAAAAATACACTTGTAAAGATATATAACTCATAACAACTGATGTACATCCATATTTATTAAAATTCTCAAGTCTTGGAGCTGGGCGTGGTGGCGCACGCTTGTAATCCCAGCATTTGGGAGGCTGAGACTGGAGGATCCAGGTTCACAGCCAGCCTCAGCTACCCAGTGAAGAATTCTGCAACTTAGTGAGACCCTGTTTCAAAATAAAGAATAAAAAATAGGGCTGGGGGTATAGCTCGGAGGTGGAATGCACCCGAGTTCAACCCCTAGTACCGCAAAAAAAAAAAAAAGGAAAGGAAAACAAAATAGGACTAGGGGTGCAGCTCAGAGGTAGAAAGCCCCTGGTTTCAATCCTAAATACCACACACAAAAAAAGGAAAAACAAAAACAACATACATTCAAAAAAGTGAACTATGGCTGGGCATGGTGGCACATACTTGTAATCCCAGCATTTGGGAGGCTGAGACTGGACGATCCAGGTTCGCGGCCAGCCTTAGCAACCTAGTGAGGCACTCTGCAACTTAGTGAGACCCTGTTTCAAAATAAAGAATAAACAATAGGGCTGGGGGTATAGCTTGGAGGTAGAATGCCCCTGAGTTCAATCCCCAGTACCGGGAAAAAAAAAAAAAAAAAAAGTGTACTATGTGTTTATTTGTATACACACATAAAACATACATAGGACTACATCAATGTATGTATCATGTTCTACAAAGACATATACAGAACTGATAATGGAGGCTGGAGAGATAGCTTAGCAGCAGAGGACTTGGCTAGCATGCTCTTGAGGCACTGGGTTGGACTCCATCATCACAAAAACAAAGAGAGATAGAGACAGAGACCGTGAATATGAATGAGAATGAGAATTGATAATAGCTTATATCTCTGGGGAAAAGACTGCAAGACTGGTTTTGCTGTCATGGAGTAGAGATAGAACACTACAGCTTTAATCGCATGACTAAATGTTTTCCATTAGAATATATTATGTACAGGATGTGGAAGAGAATATGTAAAGAGCTATGAACATGTATTTTTTCTATCGCATCAAATCTCACTATGATGTATAATTGCAATACACTAATAATTTTTAAAACCATACTCTATTATGTAAATAGAAAATTAAAACAAAAGCTTATCTTTCCCTACTTCACTACAAGAAAGGGAAAAAAAGAATGTTTATAAAGGTCAAACTTACTTGGTAAGCTACTTCATATAAACAGCCATCCTTTCCAGCCAAGAAAATCCTGCCATTGTCAGTGGAAGTTATTGTTAGAAGGTAAGTGTTATCAGTGGGAAGAGAATATAAAGGATCTGGAAGCAACTGCATTCCACCAGACATACTGTCATTAAGAATCCCAGAACCTATTTTTTTTAAAGGAAAAAACATAAGAATCAGTTTGTTAGCTTTTTTAAAGTATAAAATGATCTTTGCGTTATTTTCAGAATTAATATTCTTACTGAATTTTTATCAACACACCCAAAAGCTTCTATACACACATTTTAAAATTACTATAAGAAATGTCATACAAATAATTTGATAATTCAAATTAAATAGAACCCACAGTATAGGTATATTTATATGTATTAAAACATGAAAAAAAGCTAACCCATATTATTAAATTCTGGCACAGATACTGAGTATTTGGTAGTAATGCTCATTAATTTGAGCCACTGAAATTCAACATTTCACCCTGCTTAGTTTTTAATTCTAATATTACTTAGTCAACATTATTTTAAAAACCATAATGTGGGTAACATACCTGTTTGCAAATTAGCATAGCTAAGTCCAAGAATTACTATATCCACAGGGGTTGCCAAAACTAAGAGGTGTCGTACATGAGGCTGAAAGATGCCTAATGTAAAGTAGACACAGGGAAGAAATTATTTTCAGAAAAACAGTCAGCATTTATGAAAGCATCAATAGAATATGGTTTTACACTTAAAATAAGTTACTAATTAAATAGTATGTAAAAAAGCCTGAATTCAATTTAGTTAATTCTGATGGTAAAATATTACTAAAGAAGTAAATATTTAAAGAATTTAAATATTACTATTTAAATATTACTAGAAAAGAACCACATTGGGAAACATTCAGTTCCATATTTAATGTTACTTAAAAACAGTGTTGTATTACAGAAGAGTTTAGGTTTATTTTATTTGCAGTAATGGGGACTGAACCTATTACTCTACCACTGAGCTACACCCCCAACCCTTTTTATTTTTTTATTTTGAGACAAGGTATTGATAAGTTGCAGAGGCTAACCTTGAAATTTCAATCCACCTGCCTCAGGTTCCCAAGTAACTAGGATTACAGGCAGGTGCCACTTTGCCTGGATTATAACATACTTTTTAGAGTCAGAATTTTCAATATTATCTGGGCATGGTGGTGCACGCTTGTAATCCCAGTACTTGGGAGGCTGAAACAAGAGGATCCAGGTTGCTGGCCAGCCTCAACTACTTAGGGAGACCCTGTTTCAAAATAAAGAATAAAAAATAGGACTGGGAGTGTAGCTCGGAGAAAGAATGCCCTGGGTTCAATCCCTAGTACTGCAAGAAAAAAGAAAAAAAAAAAAAAGAATTTTTAATATTTATTACTAGCAAAAGTCAAAATAGTTTAATCACAGATAAAATGTTTATCCCAAGTAAAAAACTGCCACAGTTTCAATACTGTACTGAAATTTATATTTGAATAGAATGACAGGTGGACAAGGGAAGGAACCATTGATTTTTTTTTTTTAATAGTACTGGAGAAGTTGCTGAGGCTGGCCTTGAACCTGTGATGCTTCTGTCTCAGCCTCCCAAGTACTAGTTTTACAGGCATGCACCACTGCACCTGGGTAACCATTGATTTTTATATGAATAAACTTTTTTTTTTTTTTGGTGGCACTGAGACTGAACCCAGGGGCATTCTACCTCTGAGCTACACCCCCAGGCTGATTTTATTTCTTATTTGGAAACAAGGTCTCACTAAATTGCAGACGGCCTTGCTAAATTGCCGAGGCTGGCTTTGAACCCTTGATCCTCCTGTCTCAGGCTCCCAAGTACTGGGATTACAAGTGTGCGCCACCACGCCTGGCTAAGAATAAACTTTTAAATAGAGACAAGACAAGCCGGGCGTGGTGGCGCACGCTTGTAATCCCAGCATTCAGGAGGCTGAGACCGGAGGATCCGGGTTCGCGGCCAGCCTCAGCTACCTAGTGAGGCACTCCGCAACTTAGTGAGACTCGGTTTCAAAATAAAGAATAAAAAATAGGGCTGGGGGTATAGCTCGGAGGTAGAATGCCCCTGAGTTCAACCCCCAGTGCCGCAAAAAAAATAAATAAATAAATAGAGACAAGACAATCTGGGCATGGTGGCACACACCTGTAATCCCAGTACCTGGGAGACTGAGATAAAAGGATTGAGACTATTTCAACAAAACAAAACAAAACAAATCAGGCTGTGGATATAGCTCAAAGGTAAAAGTACCACTGGATTAAATCCTTAATACACCCCACCCCCCACAAAACCCAGAGAGTCAAATCATCAGGGTAAAGAATGCTTTCAATTCTATATAAAGAGCTGGGATTATAAATATGGGATTATAAACATGCACCACCACGTCTGGTAACATTTTGTTGTTGTTGCGGTACCGGGGATTGAACCCAGGGGCATTCTACCTCTGAGCTATACCCCCAGCCCTATTTTTAATTCTTTATTTTGAAACAGGGTCTCACTAAGTTGTGGAGTACCTCACTAGGTAGCTGAGGCTGGCCTCGAACCCGGATCCTCCAGTCTCAGCCTCCCAAATGCTGCTGGTAACATTTTTCTAACCTTAAAATTTTTTACTTAGGTCTTGACAAGAAATAAATTTTGTCTATTACTGCCTCTTGTAGGAAGGTGCATTCAAGGGATATATTTTAAATTTAAATAAATCCATTCTGCTTATCAGTATCTTCAATTGAAGATTTGGCATTATGAAGTTGATACTGTAATTTAAACAATAGTTATAATTTCTCTACTGTTTATTCTGAACTCTGTTCTCACTTCCATTGGGTTGTCAAGACTAAAAAAATGTTGAGACAAAATCCTTTTTTACTTTAAATTCAGTAATTGATGAATAACCTATAATGCAAAAAACTTCAGGGAAACTAAGTAAAAGTAGAAAAAATAAAGTTCAAGAATTACAGGTTTAAGTTGGGCATGGTAGTGCACACCTATAATACCAGTACATGGGAGGAGACTGAGACAGAAGGATTGCATGTTTGCGGCCAGTGCACAGTAACTTAAGAGAGATCATTTCAAAATAACAAAGGGGCTGGGCATGGTGGCACACACTTGTAATCCCAGTACTTGGGAGGCTGAGACAGGAGGATCACAGGTTCAAGGACAGCCTCAGCAAGTAGTGAGACTCTTGTCAACCTAGCGAGTCCCAATTTCCAAATAAGTAAAATGGGACTGGGGGTATAGCTTGAAGGTAGAATGCCTCTGGGTTCAATTCTCAGTAGGAGGAAAAAAAAAAAAAAGGTTGGGGATATAGCTCAGAGATACAATGGTTGCCTAGAATGAACAAGGCTCTGGGTTTAATCTCCAGCCCTATAAAAAGAAAAAGACCCCCACCATTAAAGTGAATAAACTTTTAAATATTTCTAATCACTTTGGTTTTTTTTTTATTTTTTGTGTTACTGGGGATTGAACCAAGGGCATTCTACTTTCAAGCTACACCATCAGCTCTTTTTTATTTTTTGTTTTGAAATAGGGTCTTGCTAGGTTGCTGAGTCTCACTACATTGCTGAGGTTGTCCTTGAACCTGTGATCCTCCTGTCTCAGCCTCTCAAGTATAGGATTACAAGCGTGCACCACCAGCCCAGCTCTAATCACTTTGCATATTTGTTATTAGAAGTAATTCAGAATAAAATTTCAGTAGGAAATTTAACTACTTAAAATGTGTTGTTATTCAGTTTTAAAACATTTGGAGTCTATGTATATATAAATATAATCTCATATTTATATTTTAAATTCTTACCAGGTTTTGGTTTCACAAGCCCCACAGCAAGAATTGTCTCACTAAGTCCATCAAAATAGGCAAGGTCTCCTCTGTCAGTAATTAAAGATAAATATGTTATATATATAAAGAAAACAGTCTTATTTTACAATTTTTTAAAAATTGAATAAATTTAGACACAGAATATAATGAAAAAACAAATAAACAAACAAAAAACCCAAAGAAAACTAGTTCAGTCCCAAGACCCAGGGACACAGACCTGCCTAGGTTAATCACGAACTAGAAAAACAGGGAAAGCTGTACCACATTGCAAACCTTCTTTTCAACTGGGCTGCAAACATTAGTTATCAAGTAACATCAATTGGTAGGAAAGGGGCAATTGTGTGAAGAGGACTCTCTCAGAAAAGAGGTCCCTCACAAAAGGAGGACCTTCACATGGGAAGCCTAGCAATGAGGATGAAACAGAAACACGAAGGAAAAAAATCTCCAGCAACTCAACTTGCATCCCACTAAGCATTAGGTAAATCTAAAGGAATTTTGACACCTGTCTTACTTTGAGGATAACTACAGCAACAACAAAACCCAAACTTAGCTCAATTCTGTCTTGGAAAAAGTGAACTCTTTCTACAATAAAGGATTACGTGATACACTTTAGCAAAAGAAGAGACATGCCAATTTCTTTTTTCTTTTTTTTTGCGGTACTAGGGATGGAACCCAGGGGCATTCTACCTCCAAGCTACACCCCCAGCCTTATTTTATTCTTTTTATTTTGAAACAGGGTCTCACTAAGTTGCAGATGGCCTCACTAAGTTGCTGAGGCTGGTCACATAATGGCAATCCTCCTGTCTCAGCCTCCCAAGTACTGAGATTAAAAGTATACACCACCATACTTGGCTAGACACGCTCATTTCTAAGGATAAATGTTTCATACTGTGGTACTGTGTTACACACAATGGTTGGCTTTCATTAAAAAAAAAAAAAAAAAAGAGAGAGAGAGAGAAAAAAGTAGGAAAAAAAACCCGATTGTCAAGAAACAAAGTAAGCTGGGCGTGGTGGCGCACGCTTGTAATCCCAGCATTCGGGAGGCTGAGACCGGAGGATCCGGGTTCGAGGCCAGCCTCAGCTACCTAGTGAGGCACTCCGCAACTTAGTGAGACTCGGTTTCAAAATAAAGAATAAAATATAGGGCTGGGGGTATAGTTCGGAGGTAGAACGCCCCTGAGTTCATTCCCAGTACCGCAAAAAAAAAAAAAAGAAAAGAAAAAAGTAACCGACACAACAAGGGTAATCCAAACTACCAGACAAGGAATTCTAAATAACTACAATTAAGATATAGTACATGATCTAATGGAAAATTGTCCAAAAGATAATATGTATAAATGGGCAAAGAATTTTAGCAGAAGGTTAAGGATACAGCTCAGTAGTAAACTGCTTGCCTAGCATGCAGCAGGCCCTGGGCTTGATTCCCAGCAACATGCACAGACATACAATTTCAGCAGAAATGAGACAGGAGGATCACAGGTTCAAAGCTAGCCTTGGCAACTTAGCAAGGCTCTCAGCAACCTAGTGAGACACTATAAAATAAAATCAGGCTGGAGGTGTAGCTTGGAAGTAGAATGTCTCTGGATTCAATCACCAGTACCAAAAATAAAATAAATAAGTATGCTTGTAATCCCAGTACTTGGGAGGCTGAGACTGGAGCATCCAAAGCCACAGCCAGCCTCAGCTACTTAGTGAGGCCCTCCGCAACTTAGTGAGACCCTGTTTCAAAATAAAGAAAAAAAATAGGACTAGGGGTGTAGCTCAGAGGTAGAATGTCCCTGGGTTCAATCCCCAGTACCTAAAAATAAATAAATAAAAAGATTAAAAAAAAGACATGGTTTCATTTCATGTAAGCTACAAGTACAAGTTAACATATATAGTATCAATTTTTTTTTTTTTTTCGGTACTGGGGATTGAACTCAGGGGCATTCTACCTCCGAGCTATACCCCCAGCCCTATTTTTTATTCTTTATTTTGAAACCGAGTCTCACTAAGTTGTGGAGTGCCTCACTAGGTAGCTGAGGCTGGCCGCGAACCCGGATTCTCTGGTCTCAGCCTCCCGAATGCTGGGATTACAAGCGTGCGCCACCACGCCCGGCTATAGTATCAATTTTTATTCAATGATACGGTGTTTTGGGTATGTATGTATGTATGTTCCTAAAAGAACATAAATTATTTGAGGGCAAGAATAACATCTTAACTATTTGGACTTCCTCTGATTAAACCACACCTCACTTAAGGATATGATGGAGAAGTGGAAGTAAAACAAAATTTATCTTTAAATAGCCAAGAGGAGATCATCAGATCAGTAGACTCTATTTAAGCAAGATTGCCTTGAGCCTTCACTCAGATGCTATTATATCCATTTAATTTACACACATGGTGAGGGTCGCAAAATGTCAACAAAAAGCCGGGCGTGGTGGCGCACGCTTGTAATCCCAGCATTCGGGAGGCTGAGACCAGAGGATCCGGGTTCGCAGCCAGCCTCAGCTACCTAGTGAGGCACTCCGCAACTTAGTGAGACTCAGTTTCAAAATAAAGAATAAAAAATAGGGCTGGGGGTATAGCTCGGAGGTAGAATGCCCCTGAGTTCAATCCCCAGTACCACAAAA
>PVLC010038266.1:0-14837 GCA_004027655.1 Graphiurus murinus | reverse complement strand
GAGGAGGAGGAGGAGGAGGAGGAGGAGGAGGAGGAGGAAGAATGCAAAAGAGTGTTTAAAGAGGCCAAGGCTCTTTGTGTAGGAGTTTGCTGCCCAGTCCAGAGTAAATCTCTCCCTGTTGTATCCTATGATGGGGAGCAATGATAATCCTGGCTGTGCGCTCTCCACAAACATACTCAAGATGATCATCTTTCAATCTGCACAAGTATGAAAAGCTCACAACCACCTTTTCATTCCAGGATAATACTCGTTACAGAAATGGTCGAGGGAACCTGGACAAGGATCTCTATTAATTGATCTAATCTTTCTTTCACAAGAACAAAAAGAAATCTAAGAGCATAGGCATTTTGAGAAAAATCAACATATTTGGTTGTTGACCAAGATAAGAAAACAAAAATTTTAAAAAACAAGTTCAAAATAAAACATTTAAAAGAAAAGAAAATTCTACCTTGGGAAAAACAGAATACCCAGGAAAGAAAACTTCAAACTGTTTTTTATTAATATCCTCAGATACTTGAGAAGATATTGCATCAGTGGAACATGAATAGGCTGCTTTAAAAATAGGGTATTCAGAAAATAATTGCTTGAGAATTAGAAATGTAATTTCTGCAATAAGAGTTTAATAGTAGGGCTGTATGATAAAATTAAGGGAACTGTTGAGAACATGGGGAAAAAGGGGATATAAAACATGAAATAAAAGACTTGAAGGACCAAATCAGGTTTTCAACATCCATCCTTGAAAAACAAAAAAGTCTAGTAAATGACAAGATGACATAATCAAGGTAATTTTTTAAAGAAATTTGTCATAGCCAAAACAGTAAAAAAAAAAAAAAAATTAAAAAACCACTCATATCTTTAGAATAAAATGTGTCCACCAAAAACTGTACAGAATAAATAGGATTAGATATATACTATTTTGGGAGATATATATATTTTCCACCTCTAAATTTCCACTAAGAATAAAGAGATACTCCTAAAATTTCCATAAGAGAAAATAAAGCTCACATAAAATAGGCCAACTACAAAGGAACAAATTTCAGGTTGACATGACATTGCATCATCAACAATAGAAGCTGGAATACAGTGTAGCAATACCGTCAATATGCTGAGGAGACTGCACCTGGGACTCTGGGTGCAGGGGTATGGCTGTCCCAAGGTATGGTTGGTGAGAGGCTGGGGACACAGACAGACCTTCTGGGTCCCTCTGTGTAGATAAAAGCTACAATGGCGCAGCGTGCAGACTCTGGCTTTCACAGCTCCGTGAAGCCCACGCTGCTGAACCACCTGGCTCAGGTGAGCATCCCACTCCACAAGCTCTCTGTAAAGCCATTTTATGTTCAACCCTGCCCCCTACTCTGGCGTCTTTCCTGCCAGCTTATACCAAGCAAGTGGCTGCTTATAAGTCCACAATGTTTACTGCAAGACAGGGCGAATCTGAGCTGAGTATCTCTCCCCAGCTGTACCTGCTCCCTGGCAGATCCACACATGCAGCCTCTTTAAAGCAGAGTTTAACTTTACAGAGTATTAAAGCCTGGGAAGTTAGCTGGTCAGGTGTGTTGGCACATGCCTGTAATCCCAGTACTTGGGAGGCTGAAACACAAGGATTTCAGGTCCGAGGACAGCCTCAGCAATGTAGCGAGACTCTCAGCCACCGAATGAGACCCTATTTCAAAGCATAAAATACATTTTAAAACAGGACTGGGAGTGGAGCTCAGAGGTAAAGCACCCTAGGTTCAATCCCCAGTACCAAAATAAATAAATAAAACCCAGGAAGCATCTAGTAATCTAGTAAGGAAGTCACTTGTTTGTCTCAATAAGAAGAAATAATTTTTAAAAACCAAGAAAAACAACTAAATATGAGAGAGTCCCAGTGCGAAGATGATGCAAACTAAAATGGCACGATTTGAGCTATGGTGGAATTCAAGAGGAGAATGCATATGGTTCGTGTGCTTGAGCATTCTCCCTTGAAACACACAGGGCTAGTGATGTAGGGTTTCTTAAGCATTTGGTTCTGCAATATGTTTTATATAACTATAATGCTGGCAGTGGTATTTATTTTTATTTTTTGGAATTCAACTGAGATTTAATAATGAGTATGAGACAGACTCCAAATGCTAAAACCTTGTAAAAACGATTCACTGTAATTGACAAATGAAGAGGCAGAAGATGCTGCATTAGCTTTGATGAGCTCCTGACCCAGGGATTACCTTTGCAAGCTGACCTAATCAGAAGCACATATTTGAGTATAATTAGTCTGTTCTCCAGGTTACTTATTAAATGCCCTTCACAAGCCCTAGGTGGTCTGGGTCCTGAGATACATGCTGCTCCAGGCAGCAGCCATGCTTCCTGCCCTTGAAGAGACCTAGCATGGGGTTGGGAAGCAGTGCCTGTGGCCAAAGCCACCATCTTTGACAGGAGATAGTGGATGTCTCATCCGTGATTATAGAAATGTGAAAGACACGTGATTATAGAAATGAGAAAGACAGCAAGCAAACTTAGAAATGGTGAAAAGTGCTTGCCACCAGGAAGTATGACTGGTGTGGTGGGGCAAGAGAGTTTGAGAAACTAGTTTCTTGCTTAGCTCATTTTGTACTACTTTAAACTTTTCCATGAAACAGAGTTAGTTTACAACTAAAAAACAAACAAACAAACAGCCCTGTTGTTTCTACCCAGCAGAATTATGGCAGTTTACACTGAGCCTCAGTGCTGCATGCAAGGCCTGATGTCGGGGGTTTTGACCCAAATACAGCGCAAAGAGAATGAAATGGTGTCAATGAGAATCATTTGCTACAATATACGCAGAGTAGATTTTGGCTCCATAATTGTACATCTGGATATTTTTAAAGTGGTATGATGTGAGACAAGCTTCTGTAAATACACTATTTCTGTTTCATTTATTACTGTCAGTTAGCATTTTTTTAGTTTTTAAAATGGTATCTAAGCTGGGCATGGTGGTGCCTGCCTTTAAACCCAGTACTTAGAGGCTGAGACAGGAGGATCACAGGTTTGAGTTCAGCTTCAGCAATTTAACGAGATTCTGTTTCAAAATAAAAACCAAAAAGGGCTGGGAGGTCTAGCTCAGAGATAGAAAGCCCTTGGGGTTCAATCCCTAGCAAACCCCCCCAATAGTAAATACACACACATATGTATACATGCGCATATATTAAAAACACTATGAAAACCATTTGAGAAAGCGTATACTTGTCTAACTATAAAGAACAGGATTTTAAGTAATTTAATCCATCTTATAGCCCAAATCCAATAGTACATTGGAATCTAATAATCCAATGTAACAACCTTCTTGAAGAACTATATTCAGAATTCCATTCTACTAGCTGATTCCATCCAATTCTTATATCTTTCTCTTCCAAGATGCCTACTGTCTGGTATTCTGTACTTCCAGACTGTGTTGGGAGGGGGATGGAGGGTTGGAATGGGGTCAGTTTCAGGATGGTGCAGTGCTGAGGGAGACCTAGGGGCCCTGAAATGGGTCCTCTGGGCTTGGAAGGGACTCTGGGTACAGGATGGGTGAACTTTGAAGTGTGCAGTAAGGGGCCGACTGAGCGTGATGGTGATGGATCCCTTTCAAAGGCAGGGAAAGGGTGGGGCAATGGGAGAAGCTGGCCCCAGCAGTGAGGTTAAGGACAGTGGGACAGAGTGGCTTCAAAGGGAGGGACAGAAAGGATCTAGAGACAGGGAGCTGGGTAAGGACAAGGAGGAGCAGTGTTTTGTGATGGAGAGGGAGGAGTTACTGTGAGGATGTGTGGTATCGGAGGGCTTCAGTGCCAACCCCTCATGAGGAGTCAGCAGTATAAATGTGATTTCTGTTTAATGAGCCCAGAGCATGCAGATTCTTATCAATGAAGCAGGAAAATCACTCAAAGTCCACTTGCATCTCCTACCATGCTGGGCTGAACATCGTCCTGCTACCTGCTTCCAGGCAGCCTCTGCTCTCCTCCTGAAAGCTGAGACACTCCAGTAGTCACCTCTACCTCCACCTTGGCCCGTCCTCAGAAACAGATCTGGGTCACAGGGAAAATGTTTTATGACCCTAACTATCTGAATCAGATCCATAGTGATTTAAAAAAAAAAAAAAAAGGAGGAGCAGCCTTCATAAGCATGGTGGCACATGCCTGTAATCCCAGTACTTGGGAGGCTGAGACAGGAGCATTGCAGGTTCAAGGCTAGCCTAGGCAATTTAGCAAGACCCTCAGCAATTTAGCAAGACCTTATTTCAAAATAAAAGATAAAATAGGGCTGGCTGTGTAGCTCAGAGGTAGAATGCCCCTGGGTTCAATCCCAAGTATGGGAGGGAGGGAAGAAAGGAGGAAGGAAGGAAGGAAGGAAGGAAGGAAGGAAGGAAGGAAGGAAGGAAGGAAGGAAGGAAGGAAGGAAGGAAAGAGAAGGAAGAGAGAAAAATGAGCAGCTTCCACTGGCCCAGGTTGTCAGAACTTCCCTTCTTGATCCTGCTATCTTGAGTGACAGCTGCCAAGAAATATTAATTCTAGGGCTATCATAAACCCCTTCCCTTTCAGATGTCAAATATAAGAAGCCACAAACTATTGATTGCCTTCTCTCTGGAGTATTGAAGAAATATATGCATATATATGTTTTCTTCCACTCCAAGCTTCTTAGGAGTACAGAGTAGCATGGGCTATAGAGACAGGTTGAACAGGACGAATACTTCCTTAGCTATGCAGCCTGGACAGGTTTCTCTCTGAGCTTCGATTATTAAAAATCGACCACTCAAGAACTGGATTGTACCAAGAATCAAATTCTAACTCAGCACCTGGCACCTTGTACGGAAATGTATTCATTTTTGTTTTCTGGGACCTGGACATAATTGAAGTTGAATGAAAGTATCATCACCCTCATTTCCCAGTAGAAAACACTGAAGGTGCAGGATCCAGCTGCATTCCATAGTCCTCAGCAGCCTCCGTTGTCTTGCCACTAGCTGTGAGTGTTGGGCTCTGGATTTCAGGCTGTTTCCCTCTCCTTTCTGTTCGCATGCTAAGTGGGCTACAAGAACACGGAGTGTCTGGCTCTGTTGGCATCTTACCTGACTGGCGAGGCTTCCTGACTGTGCAGGGGATGGAGCTAGGTGTCCAGTGCCCACTTCATCAGCATTAGGGCTGGTGCTCAATCCACCTCTTCGCCAGCCCAGCAGAGCCTCTGCCTCCAAACCACAATCCCCGATGCTGCCTCTCTGACCATGTGCTACCCCCTCTCCTTAGGTGTCTGGTGAAATTTCTAAATGTGATAGCAAATTAAGTCTGCAGGGCCATTTCAGCTTCTGAATGAAGATCGGCATCACAGATTCTGTAAGCCCCGGACCTCAGAGATAGAATAGGCTCTGGGAAGCCTATTGTTTCCTCTGTTTTTTTTCCACTCTTGTGGTTATTCTATTTCTATTTCCTTTCCTTTCCTTTCTTCTCTCTTCCCTCCCTCCCTCCCTTCCTTCCTTCCTTCCTTCCTTCCTTCCTTCCTTCCTTCCTTCCTTCCTTCCTTCCTTCCTTCCTTCCTGTTCTCAGGGTTTCTAAAACATACCTTTAGTTAATAACAATGATAGTTTAAATATTGCATAACAGTTCAGAGGTCAAGCTTTACATTTGGATAGTAGGAGATTTGAATTTAGCACCACAATTCACCAGTTGTTTGGCCTTGGGTTACTTACTTACTTATACCTTCCCATACAAAAATGAGAATTAGTATTTTATATTAAAAGGTTTTTGTCATTTGGTTGTAAGTAAAGCAACTTGACTTAGGTGGCTTAAACAGAAGGGAGTACAGTTTTTCTCATTTAACAAAAGCTCTGGAAGTACTGGCTAACTGTGTTAGCCCAGTTTCTCCATGACACCTCCCTGATTCTTTTGGCAATTGCCTTATGCTAGTAAAATGGCTGCGATGGTTCCAGATAGCACATTTATATTCAAAGCAACCACATCTTTTCTCTTATCAAGAAGCTATAAGGAAGCAGGGCATGGTGGCCCACGCTTGTAATCCCAGCATTTGGGAGGCTGAGACTGGAGGATCCGGGTTCGTGGCCAGCTGCAGCTACTTGGTGAGGCCCTCTGAAATTTAGTGGGACCCTGTTTCAAAATAAGGAATAAAAAATAGGGCTGGGGGTGTAGCTCAGAGGTAGAATGCCCCTGGGTTCTATCCCAAGTACCTCAAAAAAAAAACCCCCAAAAAGCAAAACAAAAAAACTATAAGGATTCTCAGAAGTCCCTGTGCTCAACTTCCTGTTAGATCTTATTAGCTAGAATTAGAGCATATGGCAACTCTTACAGTAAGAAGCTAGGAAACTGAAGGACAGGGTTGTCATTTTTATCTTAGACCAATCAAATTTATATCCTTGACATTCGTATGTTCATATCCCGAGAACATTACAATTTAAAAAAAAAAAGAATCATGGTTGGTTAACAGGTAAGAGTAGGTTATGTCTAAAGGGGAATCAGTGGGTTTTGATTTGACACAGCATTGTAGTATTATTAAATATAACAATTATTTGTAAAGTCCCTAACACAGTGCTGAACTTTTAAGAAGTATATAATTGTAGCCATTGTTATCAATGAAATTTATAAATTTCTAAATTGGTTAGCTGTGCCCTATAAGTATATAGAACTTACAAAATTATAAAATTCATAGAACTCAGCTCTACTTTTGTGTGTGTGTGTGTGTGTGTGTGTGTGTGTGTGTGTGTGTGTGTGTGGCACTGGGGATTGAACCTAGAGGCATTTTACCTCCGAGCTACGTCCCCAGCCTGATTTTATTTCTTTATTTGGAAACAGAGTCTCACTAGGTTTCTGAAAGCCTCACTTCATTACTGAGGCTAACTTTGAACCTGCCATCCTCCTGTCTCAGCCTCCCAAGTATTGGGATTACAGGTGCGCACGACCACACCTGGCTGGCTCTACTTATTTCTGAGAAAGTACTCCACACTCACTAGTTCAGGACTGACAGGATTCCTTCCTTGCTTCCTTGGCACAAGTTTTCATTAAGTACCAACTTAGTGCCATGTGAAATCACAGGTACAAGTAGCAGCCTTCTTCCTGACCCTATAGGATCCCCGGACCTCAGAAATTTAATTTCTATGTCACCAATGTGGATTTTTCCCCGGGCCTGAGCTCCTACAGACCCATGGGAACTCAGGCCTCTTTTCCCACAAAATCAGAAGCCAGTGGATGGTTTTCTGTTTGTTTGCTTTTGTTTCTTGTAGTGTTAGAGATTGAAATCAGGGGCAGGTTGGTGGTTGTAACTTAGTTAAGTATGAGAGAATGAACTGTGGTCAAGCTCACCACTTTGTTTTGGGGCCTTGAGATCTTCTGAATGTAAACACAAAGGAAGCAGACATCATAAGAGATACTCAAGAGCCGGGTGTGGTGGCGCACGCTTGTAATCCCAGCATTTGGGAGGCTGAGACTGGAGGATCTGGGTTCACGGCTAGCCTCAGCTACCTAGGGAGGCAGTCTGCAACTTAGTGAGACCCTGTTTCAAAATAAAGAATAAAAAATAGGTCTGGGGGTATAGCTCAGAGGTAGAATGCCCTTGAGTTCAATCCTCAGTACCAAAAAAAAAAGAAAGAAAAGAAAAAGAAAAAGAGATACTCAAGAACTCTTCCCAAAGTTATCCCTTCTTATGCTCGTTCTTTCTGTCTCTCTGTCTCTCTGTCTCTCTGTCTCTCTCTCTCTCTCTCTCTCTCTCTCTCTCTCTCTGTGCTAGGGATTGAACCTGGGGTCATTCTACCTCTGAGCTATACCCCCAGTCCTATTTTATTTTTATTTTGAAACAGCATCTTACAAGGTTTCCCTACTTGAGAGGCTCACTACTTGTTGGAGGCTGTCCTTGAAACTTCAATCCTCCTGTCTCAGCCTCCCAAGTCCTGGGATTACAAGTGTGTGCCACCATACCTGGCTACAGGTATGCTTCTTACAAGTACACAGGTACAAAAGCAAGGGCTCCTCAGATTCTGCCGTGTCATCATCACTATATCAGATGTTTACGGAGTGCAAGTGGCATGAAATAACCTTTCTGGGTTCACCCCAAGAGTGCTGTGCATGGACAGCGTCGTCTCAAAGCACATCTTCATTTTCTTCAACACCAAGGTCCTCAACACAGTCATCCTTATCCTCAGCTTATCAATGAATAAGGTGCTAGGACCCAAGAAGGTGTCTGTGCACCCTATCAGGCAATTTGTACACGTTCCCTCATTTACTCCTCACACACTGCCTGGTAGGTAATATTATCACCAATTTGCAGATGAGAAGTCTGAGGGCCACTGAAGTAATTTTGTCATAGTCACACTGACAAGCAACAAGCAAAACTACAACTAAAAAACCAGAGCCTCCAATTCTAATCCCTAATCCTCCTGCACCATGCAATCCCTTATCAATGCAAATTTTACAAATATATTACTTAAGCTATAATTGTCTGTAGATTTCAGTTACCTATATTTTCACTTTTTTTTCTTTTTGAGATGCTGGGGTCCAAATGCTAGGCAAGTGTTCTACATCCCCAGCCCAATTGCCTGTATTTTCTGTAATTGCATCTACAGAAATTACAAAATTGCACCATGCTTGTGCTGCAATTATATTTTCTTTCCTTTCCCTTTTCCCCCACCAACTACACACACATACGCAGAAGCACACACACATATACACGCTCGCACGTGCATCTGCCATGTTTTGTTCCCTTCTGCTACAGGAAAGGGAACTATTAGAGGTAGTATTAAAACAAGCTTGAGCACAGCACTGCAGAAAACCACTGCAGTGATGTGAGCATTAAGTCCTAAGGGCTGCCCGCTTCACCTCAGCCTTCTCCACAGGGAGAGACCCTGCAAAGACCAAGAACACATTAGGAAGGATGTTGTGGAGAGAGAAGTAAAGAAGTAGGATGGAAATGTTGAGTAGGCTGAACAACAGCCAGGAGTCAACGTCCCAAGTCAGATAAATATTGAGAGGAAGTGAAACAAAACATATCCTGGAATAGAGGAGAGACAGACTTCTCCTTGATCAACTTGTTTGCAGTGATTATAAAACAAGAATGAATCCCAGCACTTGGCAGGCTGAGACAGGAGGGTTTCAGGTTCGAGGCCAGCTTGACACCTTAGTGAGACCTTTTTAAACATAAATAAATAAATAAATAAATAAATAAATAAATAAATAAAGGCTTAGGACATAGCTCAGTGATAACTACTCCTATCCTATCACTGAGGTTCAACTCACAGTACCTCAAAAATATAAAAAATAAATAAAATGAGAGTGTGTTCTCTCTTGGAGTTTATAAGACCCTCTACAGGGTTAGAGGAGTCAGTATGGAGGGGTGGAGATGAGAAATATTTCACTGAACATTTACTAAGTTTCCAGGCACTTAAATTAATATGTAAATTGATATTAATTTATTTAAAAAACCTTCAAAGAATCCTTTGAGGCTAAAATAATCGACCAAATATTACATTTCAGAAAACCAAGGCTCACAGAGGCCTGCCTGAAAATTTTCCCTGTACTATAAATGACAGAAGTAGACTTCAAATCTGGTTAATCTGACCCCATCATAGCTTTCTGAGTAGCTATAATCTACTGCCTCATTTTGTCAATTGATATTTGGTCCTAAGGGTAGGACTTTACATTGATCCATCTGATATTTTATTTTGTTCGAGTCAGTGTATCAAAGTAATTTTGACTGGGCTTGCTAGTCATATAGGTAACCTTAACACTAGATTTGTACTACCTGCAAATGTTATAAATAATGGTGTCATTAAACTAACATGACAGTGAAGCCCTTGGCAGTTGTCATTGTCCTGGCACCTTAATATATAGTGTTTGGCAGTTCCTCTCTTTTGTCTCTTGTGCTGGGTAGGTTTTTTGCTTCCTGTCAGGTGGCTAAAAGAAATAAGAAAAAGTTCTTGAGTATGGCAATAGATTGTTACAATCCAAATCCACTGTATTCTATGCTCAACTTTTTTTTTTTTTTTTGGTACTGGAGATTGAACCCAGGGGCATTCTACCTCCAAGCTACATCCCAGCCCTTTTTATTTTTTTATTTTGAAACAGGAGTCTGGCTAAGTTTCTGAGGGTCTTATTAAGTTGCTGAGGCTGGTCTCAAACTCATGATCCTCCTGTCTCAGCTTCTCAAGTACTGGGGTTACAGGCATACGCCACTGTGCCCAGCTCTTATGGTCAACTTAATTGTACCTACCTACCTTTGTCTGACCAAATTACAAATATGCCCTCCTTATGCTGGCAGTGCATTAGGAAAACTGAAGGGAAGCCCTGTATCATGTCACTCCTGATGCAATTCTGAAGTTATATCCTGTACATGAGCTCATCATATCAGCAAACTGTGCTTCATGTCAATGCCATGTCAGAAAAACAGCTTACACTGCACAGTCAATGCATAACAGAAATGTCTCAGAGGTATGCTAATGCTCCACAACCTCACATGGAAATTCAATCCCTCTTGAAATTCCAGTCCAAAAGTTCTAACAAAAAAAAAATCAGTCTGGCTACCCCTAAGTGAGTTTGAGTGTTCTCCAGCCTTTCTGGTAAGCAGAATCATGCAGTACCATTAGTACCATTTTTATTTCTTCCCAGGACAGTGCCAGGACCTGCTTTTCTCTACACTGAACAAGTGAATTCCTGCTGTGCCTTCCTGAAAATCTGGGGCCACTGATTTGGTGACCTGTGGGCCACAGAGTAATTTAAGCAAAATCACAAAGTGGTCCAAAAAGCACAGTCGCAAGCCAAGAGTGCTATTTTGGATATCTATGAAAAGAAGATGGAAGGTGATATATAGTTATCATGAGTATTTTTAAGCTGGGTGTAGTGGCACATGCCTATAATCCCAATACTTGGGAAGCTGAGACAGAAGGATGGCAGGTTTGAGGTCAGTCTTAGCAACTTAGGGAGGCCTTCAACAACATAGTGAGACCCTGTTTCAAAAAATGAAATAGGACTGGGGGTGTAGTTCAGAGGTAGAATGCCCTCAAATTCAATCCCCAGTAACACACACACACACACACACACACAGTGTGTGTGGAAGAGATTGAAACATAGCAGACCTATGTATTTGAGTGAAATGTGATAGACTGAGTATCAACAACTGTGGGAAGGGATATGGCTGTTTAGCTCATCCCAGTATCAATCCATCTATTTGTTCATTCATTCACTTATCTAATCATTTATGTACTCATTCCTCTATCCATTTGCTCTGTCATTTATTCTATAACCATGATTGCAAAACTTCTGCATCCCTAGAGAGAGCAGGCAAGGAGAGACCCAAGAGTGTGAATAAAATCCCCTGCTTCACTGTGAGAGTTAAAGAGATGCAGGAAGGGCTTATATTCTAGATGTTCCTTTTACTTTTTCTCCTTCCTACACAGACCCTGGCAAGCATTTGAGTTTCTATAATTTGCCTGAGTTTTGCTCATCCACTATTCACAGAATTGGAAATACTATTCAGAGTACCATTTAAAATAATGATAATGATAGTAGATAACATTTATTGAGTGCTTTTCATATGTTAAGCAATGTTCTAACCATCTTAAATTATTTTATTTATACATTATAAGCTTATAATGAGATAGGCACTATTAATGTGCTCATTTTTCAGATGCAAAAGCCTCGGCATATGGAAGCTAAGCAACTTGCCTGGTGTTGCACAGTTAAGATGCAAAAGGGATAGGATTTGGATGCAGGTGGTCTAGCTCCAAACCTCTACTCACAGCCATTATGCTAGCTGTATAATAGATGAGGTGTTGACCTTAGAGAAAATGTAGAATGTGTACATTTTTTCCTTGCTGACTTAAATGACAAGACTTTAAGCCTTTCATAGTGATTGCTAGTCCACTGGAAACTTAAAAGCTGTCCAGTCTAACCCTAGTCATTAATGGCCATTCTCAAAGTTGGCGGTGTTTAGTTTTCTACCAGCAGGAAAGAAACGAATTTTATCCAACAGAGATAAAGTTAGAATCCTATTATAACTAGTGGATGCTGGATGCTGGATATTCTGGGAATAAATATTTTGTTTTTGTTTTCAATATCTGGGAATAGCTCTTTTTTTAAGAGGGACAGTGTAGCAGGTGCTCGGAGGGAAACTGGAATCCTCTAGTATGTAATATGGAAGAGATACCAAGAAAGTGAGCTGGGGAAGTTCAGGCTGAGAAAATGAAGAAGCAATTGGTAAGAGGGACAGGAAATGAGAAATGGTATTAAACTGGAGATGAAAACAGAAAGAAAGAGAAGACAGGAATGGAAACATGCAAAGTCCTTTGAAAAAGGTTTCTTTCTCCTTCTCCCTCTGCTCACATATGCTAAACATGTTTTTTGTTTTGTTTTCTTTTGTTTGTTTGTTTTTGTTTCTTGGTACTGGGGATTGAACCCAGGGGCATTCTATCTCCAAGCTACAACCCTAGTCCTTCTTTTTACTCTTTATTTTGATACAGGGTCTCACTAAGTTGTGGAAGGTCTCACTAAATAGCTGAGACTGGCCATGAACCCGGTTCCTCCCATCTCAGCCTCCCAAGTACTGGTATTACAAGTGTGCACCATGATGCACAGCTGCTAGACATGTTTTTAAATGTCTACTCTGAATTACAGTGTACATTGAAGATCAGCATAGGAAGTGAAGGAGGAAAAACTTCCAGTGAATATTGTCACTAAGGGCCAGGAGCTCACTGGATGCCACATAGATATCCTCTCTGGCCACCCTGGAGGACTATGAGGCAGTTATCGCCATGTATACCATCAGGAAAACCTACTAAAGCCCCACAACACACACACACACACACACACACACACACACACACACACACACACACGCAATGTTGAAATAGCACAGCTAACAAGCTATGGGACCAAGATTCAAACTAGTGTACATAGCATACAGTCTTTAATAAATATTTATAAAGAATCCAATGAATAAATAAAATGAAGAAAGCAGAAGCAGGCAGGTAAGCCTGTGTAACTGAAAAGTTCATGCCTCATCCTCTGTCCTGGTGGGTTTTTTGTTTATTTGTTTTGCGGTACTGGGGATGGAACCCAGGGGCATTCTACCTGCGGGCTATAACCCCAGACCCATTTATATTTTATTTGTAAACAGAGTCTCACTAAGTTACTGAAGCTGGCTTCGAACCTGCAATCTTCCTGTCTCAGCTTTCCAGGTATACTGGGATTACAAGCGCATGCCACCATGCCTGGCTCTGGTGGTTTTTAAATTGTGTGCCACCCTGGCATCAGGTAAGAAGGGGAGGGATAATGTGGTGCAGCTGCCTGGAAAAGCAGAGCCCTGGCCCTCCCACCTGCTCCTATCAGAGCCTCGGCTTGTCTGGGTGTTAAGCTTTGGGCTTTTATATGAGATTTCATTTGAAGATGGAAGCTGTCTTCTAGAATGTGTTTAGTAACTCTTACCCTGTATCATGTTGCCTCCTAGTATGTATGAAATCTATGAACTAGGCTGGGTGTAGTGACATATGCCTGTAATTCCAGTATTTGGGAGGCTGAGACAGGAAGATCACAGGATGAGGCCAGTCTCAGCAACTTACTGAGACCCTCAACAACTTAGTGAGACTCTATTTCAGAGTATAATCTAAACTAGGCAGTTAATAATAGAAGAGCCACCCTTCCAGAGAATTATGACTAGCTGCCCAGACTACAACCTCTGGCACTGCCATTGCCTGTGATGAGATCTTGCATAAGTGGTTTGACCTCTCTGTGCTTTAGTTTCCCTATCTGTACAATGTGATACCTGCCTTATAGAATAGAAAACCTTAGTGCCCTCCCTATGTGACTTGGTTTGCTATAACCAAATGCACTTAGCTTCTTTAATCCCCTGCTTTTGTTTGTTGTTCATGCTGATCTCTAATGTGGCATGGCCTTTGCATTTTTCACTTGGCTGTGAAAACCCTACCACATCAGTGGTACTTACACCCTTCTTTCTAAAAAATATGGCTCCTCTGGGGGTCATCAGGGGCAACATAGCAGTGGTTGGCCATACCTTAGGAGAATCTACAGACTTATCCTAACAGGTCTTGCTTCCTGGGCCTGGATCATGGGGATGTGTCACTGTCCAGGGTCCTTAATCATTGATAGTCTCATAATGGCTTTTAAACACAGTAAGATGTATGTATTGGTTAAAGCAACATCATCTGATGCCACAGGTAAATCACCAGAAATATGAGTAGTCTTTTCTCCCTCATTATCATAGAGTCCTTTTGGTGCTGTGGGTAGCAAGGGTTAGTAATAAAGGGGTTTGTCCCTCACAATTATTCAAGGACGCAATGGAGACTTTCACCTTCAACATGTGGTCCTCATGGTTGTGCTGGGCTCAGTAGCCAGTCTCCAGGCAGTATTCAAGAATAGAAAGAGTGGAAGACTGTGATGGGGTGTTTACCAGATGTAGAAGGAACATTAATCAGTCTACTGACATGCTATCCTGGGCACATAACCAACCCAAGAATACAAGCAGCTGTGGGATGTTGCTTATCCGTGTGCTTATTGGCAAATAACCAGTTAATCTTTGCCACAAAATACGTGTGGATTGAACCCAGGAGCATTCTGTCTCTGAGTTATACTATCAGCCCTTCTTGTTTGTTTGGTTTGAAATAGAATCTAGCTAGGGTACTGAGAGTCTTGCTAAATTGCTGACATCTTGAACCTGCAAACCTCCTGCCTCAGATTCCCAAGTACTGGGATTACAGGCATGCACCACTATGCCCAATGTTGTTACCCAGTTCTTTCTCTCTCCTCCTCTCCCTTTCCCTCCCTTCCCTTTCTCTATCCTCCCCTTCCCTCTCCTCCCCTCTCCTCTGCCTTCCTCCTCCTCCTCCTCCTCCTCTTCCT
>PVLC010038265.1:0-14859 GCA_004027655.1 Graphiurus murinus | reverse complement strand
GGAGAGGAGAGGAGAGGAGAGGAGAGGAGAGGAGAGGAGAGGAGAGGGATTAAGAATGAGGGAAAGACTTCTTTCTGCTAACTTTCTATATAAGCCTGGATTAGTTGAAACTGTTCCAGCAAGTATGCACTGCTTTTGCAGTTTTGCAAAAACAAACAAACAAACCCAAACAAGCAAAAAAAATCCTGTTGCCTATACCCCTGGAGTGTTAGTGGTTTGTCCATTAGTTCTACTGTATATTGTCTAAGACATTTTTTTATTTCACACCACTCTTAAGAATTGTGAAGTTGAATCCTATCCTCAATCAAAAAATCACAAACAATAAGAGCTGAAAAATAACTTGGAGCAAATTCTGAATATTAGAAGAAAAGAAACAAGGTGATTAGTTACTTGTATATGATACATTATTTATTCATTCAGCAAATACAGTTTTAGTGTCTATGAATTTAATCAAAAATTAAAAGTATGCCAGAGTTACTACTATGAGTTTGATATGTATATGACAACAAAGCACTTATCATCTAGTACACATTTATTTCATACAAATGTTATGGTTGACTCAATTCTAAATAAACTCACAGATTTCAAGAGAAATAGTACTGTTTTGCAGATAAAGAAATTGAGACATAGAAAAGTAAAGCCTTCTTTCTAAAGTCACATGATTAGCAAGTACTAGTATCATATTCAAACCCAGACCTGCCATACAATATGAAGGTCTTGGCCAGTTTTGTACTAAGGATTATTCTCTTAACATTTATCCCAGGAGATGAGAAACAATGAGAAGTGAGACAATTTTTGTTTTATTTTTCTAGAATTGTAATCCCATATTCTGACTAAATCATGGTGATCAGTTTATCAGTATGGGACTGCTTATGTCTTCAGTTTTAAATATTTTATTGAATAACTCAGAACAATTTCCTTGATCAAATCTGAAATTAACTTGGCAAGCCACATTACTTAAGCCATCTCTTATAGAAAGGGGAGGGAGGAAACTCATTAGAGGAGATTTTTTCAATATTCTCTGATGTCTAATTAAAATAAGAATTAAAAATCATAAAACTTATTAAAGTTTATGTGGAATAAAATAACTTAACCTTTGGACTACTGGTATTTATCATTCTTAGTGAACTCTCAAGCTGACTAATTCTGGCCCAAAAATAGGATGCTGAAAGGAAGGTGGATTGGGATTGCTTTTCATGCTTCCTGACAAATCTTCCTAAAGACCTTGAAGGTTCTATGGATAGAGGATGTCATTATAATTCAGGTCAGAATAAAAGATATTATATTGAACCTAGAATAAAAATAATATCTTCTACTTTAGACTCTATATTTTATAGGGATTTTTTAAAAATTTTGTGTTCCCCCAAACTCATATGCTAAAACCCTAATCCCCAACATGGCTATGACTAGAGATGGAATCTATTGGGAGGAAATTCATGCTAATGGGTTCAGAAAGGTGGGACCCTGATACAAAAGACTTAGTGTTTTTCTAAGAATAAACACCTTCGAGCTTCTCTCCCCATCTTTTCGCATGCTCACAAGCAGATCAGTGAGCACTCAAATGTGTTCAAGATGGCAGTCACCTGGGTAAGGCAAGAAAAGAGGCCTCAGAAGGAAACTACCTTTCTGACCCCTTATCTTGAATCTTCCAGTTTCAGAACTGAGAGAAAATGATTTTTTATAGTTTAAGTCACACAGTCTGTGATACTTTGTTATGGCAACCCAAGTAAATATATACAAGGGAATCTGACTTTAGTTTTATGAATAGATCATTTGAGCAGACATATTTTTGTGTAAAGAAATTTACAGTTGCTATTGTGGCCATAAAGCTTTGCTCAAACTGATAACTGTTTTCAAAAATGGCAGTGTAAACTGCAACATAATTAATGTGGAAACTACCACTCCTTTGAACATTATTTTGTCAGATTATACAATTTATGTTGACATCCCTGGTTGAATTCCTTAATCTCCAAGAAACATGTGTTGTTAACTGTCAACCTGGCCTTTCTTTCTGTAACAAAAGGGCTTCCCAACTGAACTAAATTTACCTAGAAAAAGCCCAAGTTTCCTTTCTTTATAAATATTGGTGTTAATAAATTACATGAGAAAAGAGGAAAATCAGTATGCTTTCCAGTAAGGTATTTATGTTAAACTGAGCTTTGTAGGGAAAGGGAGAATAGACACTGATCCTGTAGGCAAATATTTTCTCCATTTTCCCTTCCATTACCCCTGAAGGCCTCCTTTCCCACCAGGCCTCAGCGCAACTTCAGAATCCATTTCTACATGGCAGTTTTGGCAGCCCTTCCAACTGATGAAAGCAGGCATGCATGAGGGAACTTTAGTGCTATGCCTGAATACAATTCAGCCTGCCATGTTTTTACGGAGCCACTGACTCAGATATTGAGGAAAATGGGATGAATCTAAGATAAATTAAACTAAAAGCAAGAAAGACTTAAAACCACTAGCTTCCATATTTCTGTATTTGGAAGAAGACAAATATTAGTAATTCACCACATATCATGTGACCTAATAATTGCTTGTGTAGTACTTATCCTTTAGGATGGCAATGGGCCAATACTGTAGGTTGGCTAAAGCAACCTACACTTCCAACATTCTTTTCCCTTACCTGAATGCTAGAGACACTGTAAAAGCTGAAAACATGTGTCATTGTCATCGGTCTCCTTTTCAGCTAGGTGTGGTTATATGACAGAGGTCTGAGACATAAACAGAACTCTGTGGAAGCAGTATGTTCTTCACTCTAGAATGCAGTTATGAGGCCTGGGCATGTGACATCTAGTGCTCATGAGGCGGTGCACACAGCATAAATGCCAATACACTAAGGGCTGGGAATAGAAACATGAGCAAAGCCAGGCCCCCGAAACCATCATTAAGTCTACACGTTCTGAACTGTGACTGCCAGTCTTCTTACTATGTCTGGCAAACATGCCTTTGGGTCCTTAATCTAGGATTAGTTAGGCTTTCCATGTTTTGCAGTTGAACACAGTCCTGACTCATACACTGGCTTTAGGTTAATAAAATCAAAAAACTTTAGGAAAAACAAAAAAATCTATGCTATAAATATTATTCATGAAAACACTTATAAAAATCTTACTATCTATACAAAAACCTACCTACCTATCATCTCCAGTAGATCAACTTCTCCTTTCCCTAATCTATCAATAGGAAAGGCACCAATCTTCTAATGATGATGAAGGTAGCAATGAATCGAGGCTATAGTTGTATCATTGTGTTGCTTTATAATTCTATCTGCTACATTACTTGCTCAATCGCTAATTCTATGTACTTGCGCTGATTCTGTTTTCTGTCCAATAGTCTCCTCTTTTCCCAACTCCAGTTGGCCTCCAACACAAGAATTTAAACATATAAATCAGCTGTGCCCAGACACTGACACAATTTAAGCTATGTTTGGCAATATGTAAATTACATAGCCCAGCTGGGCATGCTGGCATACACTTGTAATCCTAATACTTGGGAGGCAGAGACAGCAGGATAGCAGGTTAAAAGACAGCCTTGACAATATAACAGAACTCTTAGCACCCTAAGAGAGATCTTATTTCAAAACAAAAAAGGAAAGAAAAGAAAATAGGGTTGTGGGCATACTTTGGAGATGAATGCCCCTGGGTTTAATCTCTAGTAACACAAAAAATAAAAAATAAGTAAAAATTTAAAAACACACAGACCAATCATTTTGTAGAGTATGAAATTTGTCTTATTTCATTGTCATTAACGTTATTCTATAAATTTGTTAACAAGAAGTAGTCTTATTTCCTAACTAATTCCACTAAGCTGGTGACAACGCATACCTTCTTAGTGTTGATAAACATTGTGCCTACAAACAGTTCTATTTTAAGTAACCTTAGCACACAGCCATCACAGACATTTAGAAAATTCCCCTCTCCTTTTCCCCTCTCCCAAATTAACATGAGAATTCACTGCAGTCTATTGCATTTAAAACCATTCATGGGTTATTCACAAACTGTAGTTTGTGGATAACCTACACAACACACATGTGCACTTTTGTTAACTTTTCTAGGGAAGAATGTTAAAATGTATATTACAAAAAATTTAAACAAAAATATATATGCACTATTAACACAGAAAGCAAAATCATTTTGTCATGAAAAGTCAGCTCAACTTATACACCTGTGATTTTCATAATTGATATGATATCTAGAGCAAGTGGAACACACTCCACTTCCACTCAGTTGGAACCAACCATGTTTTTATTATTTACAGGTTGTATCCTGTAAACAATAATTTATATTATATATTATAATGTATTATATATGTGCTATATGCATTATAATGCAAGGCATCAACTTATTCCAGCAACTAAAATTTTATCCCTAAGCAGAAATAGTTGATATGGCTCTTTACAAGCAACATAAATATGTTAAAAGAAAAAAAACTAATGAAACCATTGTTATATTTATCCCTCCAAAAAAAACTTGCAATTGAAAATGTTATTCTAAGAGAAGAGTGTTGAAATTAGGCTGAGCAAGTAAAAGGAGGAGGAGGAGGATAGGGAAGAAGAACAAGAAGAGAGGAAAGAGGAGAAAGTTGTCTTAAAGACCACAGCTTTCCTATGTACAACATTATCCTAGAGACCTAGGTCTATTCTTCTACTTAATGAATATCTGCCTCCTTTCCAGAGGTTCATCAGGTGTATTACTCCAGGTTCTATACAGGAACAATGATGGGGGGGGTAATAGGGAGAGGAAGAGGGAGAGGGGATAAATTAGTTATAGAAGGGAATTTATTAGGTTGCCTTACATAATCAGAAGCTGGAGATTCCCATCATGGCATCTGAATGCTGGAGAGCCAGGGAAATGAGAAGCTGCTTCATTCAAGAAACTAGAGCCTCAGAAAAGGAGGGACCAATGAGTACATGCTGGAAGAGTGGAGGAGTGGGAGACTGATGCCCTTGGGTGATGGAAGCAGCAATAGACATTCCCACTCAAGAAGAATCAAGCTGGCATCTGCTGTGGTATCTTACTTCAGGTTTTTGTTCCATCCAGGCCCCCACTCTATTGGACAGTGACACCCTCATTCCAAGTAAGTTTCCCCCTATCAGTTGGCTGTCCTACATGCAGTCTCTAGAAAGATCCTTATAGACACACCCAGAAGTCTCTTAATACTAGGCATCTCTGAATCCAACCAAGGTGACAATCCAGATTAACGATTACACCAGGTTAATGATTTAGGTCTCATTCTCTCCTTGTGTGGGTTGGTCCTTTCCACTAGCTGCTGGATTAAGATTCTGGTTCAAACCAAAGGGCATCTGAAACTATATTACAAGTGTTTTGATATTTTTCTTTGTTTGTTTGTTTGTGAGCTCTAACAGGAAAATGATAATAGAATCATATAGATTGAGAGGGGTGGGGAATCCAGTGAATAGAAAAAGTAACTAAAATGCTTTCCATGGGTGAGACTGAATTAGTTTACACTCTCTTAGGCAAGGGCTAATTGTATGTGTGTGTGTGTGTGTGTGTGTGTGTGTGTGTGTGTGTGTGTGTGTGTATTTTAAAAATGATAGTTTGAGCTGGGCATGATGGCACATGCTTGTAATCTCAGTATTTGGGAGGTTGAAATGGGAGGATCACGGGTTTGTGGCTAGCCTCCACAACTTAGTGAGACCCTATTTCAACATACAAGAACAAATTATGTCTGGAGGTGTATCTCAGAGGTAGAATGTCCCTGAGTTCTATGGCCAATACCATACACACACAAAATAATAATAATAGCTTGGTCAGACATGATAGAGCACTCCTCTATTCCCAGAACTTGAGAGGCTGAGACAGAGGAACCTCAGCAACTTAGTAAGACCCTTACCAACTTACTAAGACCCTGCTTCAAACTTAAAAATGGAAAGTGCATCTTGTGACCTAAGATGTGTAAAGATGACTAAAGTCCTTGCTAAGTTACTACACGTTGGCCTCAAACCTTCTATCCTCCTGTCTCAACCTCCCAAGTGCTGGGATTGCATCATGTCTTGCTCGTCCCTTCACCTAGACATTCCCATGTGGCTGCTACTTTACATCATGAGTATTTGACTCATTTTTTTTTAATTTCCCTAGTCATTCACACTGAAATAATTCCAACATCCTTACGCAGACAATCTCTAACATAATACTTTGTATTATTTTCTTCATAGTGAATGCCACACTCTTAAATCATGTTATTTATTTCCTTTCCTGTTTACACTAAATGATAAATTGCTGAGGACTGAAGTTTTATCTGGCCTAGTGCAATGCCACATCCCCAGTACCTGGAACAACCTCTGTGCAGTCAACATTCAAGATATTTGGGGATTAATGATTGAAAAAGTTTTGTTTCTTAATATCTGGATTAGATACTTGCCAGGTACCCAAACGTCTGAATATTTAGAAACCATTTACTCCATGGAGCCAATGAATTTACTGATAATTCAACGATGTTTCTGTAAATGAATACCTCCTGACCTGCTATCTCAGGTTGTAAACACAGCCAAATTCCTTTTATTTTTCTAATTATTCCAACTGCCTTATAAGAGGGAAGTTTAATAGCCTTCTCTCTCCTTGCTGAAAACAATGAAAAAACACCTGGCTAGCAAAAGCATCTGCTATTCAGCCATTTTCTAAATTAACCTCATTTTGCCAAGACTTATTATTTATACCTTTTATTCTTTCATTTAGAGGCACTTGGGAAACCTTATATTCTCAAAAAATTGGTAAAAATTGAGATATTGTTCATTCTATTAAACCATTGCAAACAATATTTTGGTAAAATATTTTATATTTGAAAATGTTTTATATACACAGGATTTTTATGTAAACTTTGACTCTGTTGCCTTGGAGCAGACATTTCATGGGTATAAATTAAATATCCTTACTATAGTGAGTGAATAAACTAATATACAACTAACTTAGTTTGCTAAGCCAGTCCTCATTTTCAAATCAATCTACAATTCAAACTATAATTTTCAATACAAAAATGCTAATAAAGGAATTTAAATAAATAACAAAAATACTGAGTAAGTTAACAGACCACATGAAAGATAGATCTATTTGGAACATGATTCATGATTTTTAAAAATGTACTAAAAACTAAAGGGCTGGCACCTAATAGATGAATTTATATCTGGTGAATAGGAATTAAAAAAAAAAAGTTAGACCAGCAAGACATGGTGTCACATACCTGTAATCTCAGTACTTGGGAAGCTGAGACAGGAGGATCATGGGTTCAAAACCAGCTTCAGCAATTTAGAGAGACTCTCAGCAAACTAATAAGGGGTCACTAAATAAAAAGGGCTAGGGATATAGCTTGGAGGCAGAATATTCCTGAATTCAATCCCCAGTAACACAGAAAAAATTTTTAATTATAAAAAATCTAAAAAAATAAAAAGAGCTGGAGCTATAGCTCAGAGGTAGAATACTGCTGAGTTCTATCTATAGTACAAAAAAGAAAAAAAGTAAAACAAATCAGGAAACCCTATGACTGCCAGAAATGTGATTTTATTACAAAATTAATCTTTAGGGACCTTATATGACATCAAACATGAAATAAATCATGTATTTTTAATTGCCTGCTTGAATATAACTTGAAACATTTTATAATTCTAGAACACATTCTAAATTATTTAAAAGAACCTCTAATTGTTTGGCTGTTTGAAAGTGTTTCTTCTTAATGCACATTACAGGTCTTTAGAATAAGTGTTAAAACTAGTTGAAAACAAATGCTTACTCCTAAAAAATGGAATAAAGGCAGGTTTTGTGTTCAGTGCTTCTTAGTGATTGTCCCGGATCTTTGCTCCTACAAGACTCCACCTTAAGAAGAATACATTCTTTGGTAGTGGCTGATGGGTAGAAGAGGGAAAATGACTAAATAAATATTGTAATTACTCCATCTATTACTATCCATTTTTGTCTGGGGCAAGGGACGAGGGACACACACACACACACACACACACACACACACACACACACATATATATATATATATATATATATATATATATATATATATATATATCATGCATGAAAAGTCAGAAATCCAATACAGCTTTGAAATAGCATCACTCTGATAAGGAGAGCATCCTTAACATTTTTTTTTTTTTTTTTTGTGGTACTGGGGATTGAACTCAGTGGCATTCTATCTCCGAGCTACACCCCCGGCCCTATTTTTTTATTCTTTATTTTGAAACTGAGTCTCACTAAGTTGCGGAGAGCCTCACTAGGTAGCTGAGGCTAGCCTCGAACCCAGATCCTCTGGTCTCAGCCTCCTGAATGCTGGGATTACAAGCGCACGCCACCACGCCCGGCTTTCCTTAACATTTTTAATACATGTAAGACTGAAGGTCCTGAGGACTTATAATGCCTCACATACTAAAGGAGTTTTTCCCTCACATCCTTTCTTTAATACCGTGGGGCACACACTTTAGTATGATTCAGACAGTGCTATGGTTCAGGTGTGGTCTCAGTGTGTTCCCCAGGGATTCATGTGTTACAGGCTTGTTCAGTGAGGTAGTGTTGAGGTGGCATTATTGGCAGGTTCTTAGGTGATTGGGGCGCTGCCCTCAGAAGGGATTAATATAGTATTCTTGGGGGCCCCTAGTCAGTTCTCACACAAGAATTGTGAAGGAGGCCTGGTACCTCCCCTCACTCTGGCTTCCTTTCTGTCCATGTAGTTTCTCCCTCTCCCAAGTCCCTCTGCCATTGTGAAGCCATCTACCATGAGGTTCTCTCCTCAGCAGAGCCAAATTGACATCGGCACCTGCCCTTGAACTTCTAGAATGAAGTGCTGTTTTAACCAAGGGCAAGATCTCAGGCAGATAAAAGTTTTCAGGCAGATAAATTTTAGGAAATACATACATTCACACACACACACACACACACACACACACACACACACACACGGAAATAAGGCTCTGGAAATTCACGCTTAAAATTGTGTCCATGGGTAACCTTCACCAGATTTAAAGACTGAACTTTTAAGGTACCTGATAGACTAGTATCTGACTTCCCTCTTCCCTCCCTGGGATACTGCTTCCTTTTAAACTCTTAGAAGCCTGGAGCCTTATGACAATCCCTTCACCTGAGTAGCAGAGCTGCTCAGATACCCTCCCAAGGAAGGTTCTCAGTGACTATAGGAGTCCTTCCCTGACTATTGAGTGAAGCTACCTCTCTCATTCAAAGATGATTTGACTTTCAAAAGAAGACAGCCCAAGATATTAGAAGAGGAATTGCTTACACATATCAGTTTGAAGTGGAAATGATTCCTTTTTGAAAACATACTAAGTATTCAGCCTTTATTATGGAGTGGACAGGAGAGCTTCACCCATTGCTGACCATGGCTGCCCCTCATTCATTACCTAATTAAATAATGCAAAAGTGGAAAATCTCAGTGGAAAGATGAATGGAGACTTTGAAATTGAAAAGATCTGGGCTTCTCTCTCTCTGCTTTGGTCTTTGTCGGATACATGATTATGAGCAAGCAGTCTCTGAATTTTAGCATTTTGACTATAAAATGAAAATTAAATTACCAACTTCATAAGATCTGTGAGAATTAATTGAATTAATATCAATAAAGCCAATAGCCAATGTTTGGCTCAGCAGCCAATTCATAGAATCTTAGTTCCTTTTTCTTATTCATCATTCACTATTTGAAAAAATTTCAAAAAAAGAAATGAGATATAAACTTCTCTTAGAGAGTAAAAATATATCAAGAGGCAGTCAGATGTAGGAACAAAAAGTTAAAATAGAGGTGATTAAAGGGACATGCACAAGTGCTATTCAACCCCAGAGCCAGAAGCTGGGAAGGCAGCCCATCACATGAATAATTCCATACAGTGTCATTCAGCTCAAAACAGCAAATCATCACTGGGATCCTGCTGTTGTCTCTGCACTGGTGAGCCCAATGGATCATTTAGAGTATAAATTGTGAACTTGGTCCTTGGCACTTTATAATTTAGTTCAAAAGATAAAACTTGCAGAAAACACAGTATTTTTAAATATAAATTTATTGAATATCTATTTTGTGTTAAGAACTATACAATGTGGAGAGTAGACATGGTTACCTCCAGAGCTCCAGTCTATGGTGGAGGCTAAGAAGTAAAATTAATGCCATCATTTGATGATATGCCAAGAGGTAATAGAGGTGAGTGCTTCAGGAGGTCAAGGAGGGAGGAAGAGAGCACTGGTCACCATCAGATTGCCTTTAAATTCATCCTGAACACCCAGGTAGCCCTTCCTGGATGTGTACAGTGGACACTCGGAATCTACAACTTTATACTTCCATATATTAAAGACATCCTTTTGGCTTTTGTACATGGTATAATTTAACATCTCTACTCTGCTTTTCTCTGTGAGTATAAGTAATGAAATGACCACAATTCACCAGGGTTATATATTCTATCTATGATATATCAACCATTAACTTTTATCAGATTGTTACATAGATTTAAACATGCTCATTATTCTGACTATTCTGAACTGTGTTCATAGAAGCTCACTGGCTCTGCAATTTGAATAAAGATACCTCATTTTGTCAGGTGTAGAATGACAAGAAATAACTAGGTTTAGGGAATATTTTAAATACCAACTCCAAAGGAGAATTCATAGCTGTAGATATTAGGTTACTATTAAATATGACTCCAGATAATGAAGTTGACATAAGAATATGGATCTTGATGTAATGCCTTTAATTTTTCTAAACAGAATATATTTTATGGTAACATGATAAAGCAAGTCCATTATGCCTAGTCATTAGAATTCAAAGAAACTATAAAACTAAAAAGAAATCTTCCAATCAGGGGTAGAGCTAAGAAATATTCTCAATTTTTTTTCATCATTATTTACTTTTGACTTCAGAGTCTTAGAAATGCTATTTTCTAGTCAGGAGTGGTGGTACACACCTTACTCATGCCTCATCCCTGTTTGTCCTCATCCAGGAGAAGGCAGATGGCAGGGAACAGAGAGAGGACACTAGAAACAAGTGGACATGTCCACAAACCTTGACCCTATTACTTGTGTGGGTGTGTGACCCTAACAATTATTAATCTTTCCTAACCTCAACTTCTTCACCAATAAAATGGGATCAACAGCATGGTTCACACAGTATTATTTTGAAGAACTAATAGCCATAAGTAACTGGGAATCAGGGAAGAAAGTTATGTAATTGTTGTGACAGAAGAATGAAACAACCTTTCACTTGAGGACAAAGGCATTGGGTTTGATGTATAATTACAATGCATAAATTAATTAAATAGAAAAGAATATATCTTAAATAAATAAATGGATAAGTGCACACGGTAAGTAATCTTATTGAAGTCCAGTGAGATGAAAACAAAAACAAAAACAAAAAAAAACCCCGAAACAACAACAACAAAAAAGGGCTAGTTCCACAGTCAGTACAAAAGGCCACTGAGCAGTGTCTGCAGAGAAATGAGAGACAGAGTGATCCAACAAACAAGTTGCTCTGTAAATGTAAAGGCAACAAGCAGATGTTCTTAACATGCAAGGACTCAGAATATAACTTCTAAAAGCCATTTGACACTAAAATCCAACCAACTGAGAGATAATAAAAATAAGGACTCAGGAGCAGGGAAGACATTACAAAATAGCTGGTTATAATCACCTAATTTAATTAACTAGAGGAGTAAATTACATACCTGTGGGAATTATGGTTACTGAACTAACTACAATTATTATAAACCCTAAAATTGTGAAAATCAGAATATAACAACCAAAACAAGAAAGAGAGAAGAGAAAAATGGCAATGCTAATTTCCCCATCTTTCACAGAAGAAAGTTAATTGCTATAGTGCGAAATTTTAGCATGCAGTTTTAGAAAACAAAATCACTGCAAATTCTTACTGCATTTTACTTTCTTTCATTTTTAATCTAGAAAGAGATCTTACAATATTTAAGATAAAAACATCTCTTAAGGATAAAAAAATGTGATCTGAATTTGTATACTCTTTTCCAATGGATTTCTGTTTTGTAAAATTTGAGAAAGATATAACAATTTAATAGAACTAATAAGCTTTATCTAATTTTAATAAAATTATGTCCATATTTCTATCACTTATCTGTGTACATATTTACATATCCCCACTGTTATATCCAAAGCAATGTCTAGAAAGTTTTTCACCAGATATTAATTATTATTATTTCTCTGTGGTAGCATTTTAAGTAATTTTTAAACTTGTGTGTGTGTGTGTGTGTGTGTGTGTGTGTGTGTGTGTGTGTGTGTGGTACTGGGGATGGAGCCCATGAGTATTCTATTACTGAGATACACCTCCAGCCCCATTTTATTTTTTTATTCTGAAACAGGGCCTCACTAAGTTGCTGCAGCTGACCTCAAATCTGTGATACTCTTGTCTCAGCCTCCCAAGTACTGGGATCACAGGCATGTACCACCACACCCAGCTAAGTAATTTTTAGACTTTTTTATATTTCTCATTGTTCTTTGAATTTTAAACAATGACAATGTGTTGTTTTCTTAAAAAAAAAAAGTGAGTGAATTCATTTTTCTTTCGCAATGTTTAAAGAGTGGTTTATTTAGGGAGTCAAATTTGGCTAGGAGATATTTACTTTTCAGACATAGCCCTCTCTCAGTATCTGCGGGGAATTGGTTCCAAGACCCCTAAATACCAACATACTCAGATGCTCAGGTCCCTTATATAATATGGCCTAGTTTTTTAGTATGGATAACCTTCTGGATGTTTTAAACCATCTCTAAATTAATTATACTATTGAATATAATGCCAATGTTCTGTAAATGTGATACTCTATTGTTTGGGAAATAATAAAAAGAATAAAAGTCTGTACATGTTCCGTATAGACATAATTTTTCAAATATTTGCAGTCCATGGGCGGTCAAAAGCCACAAATTCAGAGGTTTGACTGTAGTCTATTTGGTGTGTGTGTGTGTGTGTGTGTGTGTGTGTGTGTGTGTGTGTGTGTACACATGCATATGTGAAAATATTGATGTGTTTCTTAAAAAAATTGAAAAAAAGAAGATAGATTATGTGTGGCAGGGTAATGAATTATTAATCTACCTTATGTCCAAAGGGATAAAATTTGAGAAGTTATGGAAACTAATGAAAGTAATATGATCTGTGACCTTGTGGACCACTTAAGTTCTCCTGGCCTCATTGCTACACAGAGCCCACTGATACGCAGGTCAGGCTTCAGAGCCTGTCTCTTGTTCACACAACCTCTCTTGCCTCACACTCCAAAGTTCTCTGTTAAAGCCATCATAGAACCTCACCTCGTGTTCACACATGTATCATCTGAGTGTGAAAAAATTAACTCCTATTGGGCCAAATTTTGACTAATAGTATGTAGGAGTTAGTAGAAAAAGTCTTCCCTTTTTTTAAACCCCTGTAGATGATCCTAAGATATTGTTTCTCCTGTGGAATGAAGCACTTAGTTGCAGTTTAATGATTATCATCTCCCTAGGGCATTAGTATTGCTCCCCACCCTGTTTTACTCCTATATCCTTCACTCTCTACCAATGAGATTAAATTCAGATAAAATAATAAACCTAGACCTGAGACTCTGTTTTCTGAGCAAATCATGTAGGACAGGAACAGCTATTTCTCTACATTATGATGTGAAAATATAACTCCGCTAAAAAGAGGAGGCTTTGCCAAATACAGGGCATTCAGAAAATGATGCAACTTCCTTGTTAGGGATTTAGACAAAGAACTAATGTCTCTCCTTGAGAAATGGGCATTTATGTTCATTAAGAATATGCACACATATCTGACAGCAAAGTTATGTTTTAAAATTAGAGTCATAAAGAGACATTCTACGCCTTCCATGAAAATGTATCAAACCACTCACAGTGTCATGCCCACCCTTATCTTCCCCTTTAACTTCACCTCAGAATGACTGAATTTGGAGTTGTATACTGAAAGGAGGTCCTGTAGAAGTCAGGGTGAGAAGAGTCCCTAGAGTAAGGAAGGAGTGTTTCAAATGTGTGTAAATAGAAGGTCAGAAGACAAATGGTAGGACAAGAAATTGCTTTTACCAAAAATCACAACCTGTGACTAGGATGTTATTTATCCCTTTCATGTACATTATCTGAGATACTTATTATCTTGGTCAACATTCTCACTGCAATAATCCAAAAAGGACAGACCACATAGCTTAGAGGAAGGAAGAGTTATTCACTCACAGTTTGTTAGAGAGTCCTTGTGACACTGGTGTCTTGAATCTTAGAGCATGGAGGCCAGAAGCAAGAAGCAAGCAAAGAGTTTCAAAAACACAAGCACAGTCCCCAAGGCTTCATCACCAGGGACCTACCACCTCTACCCACAGCCCACTGGCCAAGGATACCAACCAGATAAATCCATTTTTCTACTGATGAGATTACAACCCTTATGACTTAACTATACTTACCCTGAAATTTAATACATGAGCTCTTCAGGGGATATTTTATATCTAACCATGACATTTATAAAGCATATTGGGATCTCCAATTTTTAATGTGGATTAGCTTTTCATTTATGAAGCAGAGTATAACAGAAAGCAGAAAAGTTTTGCTGTGAAAAAGAAAAAAAATGGAAAGGATCATGAGCATTAATTGAGGGAGGAAAGCCCGGAAGTAGTTTTCCCCATAAGAATATCTATGGAAATTGTGGTGCTGAGAAAGGTGAGAATAGAAAGAAGTTGTCAAGGTATAATTAAAAAATTTATCTATAATATTGCTTTGCAAAAATACAACAGAAATTTAATTTGGCTACAAGCAAATTTTGATATGTGAATAGTTAAATTGGGAATTATAAATCATCTAATTTTGACTTTTTAAATTTTATTTACTTATTTATGTTTTACTTTTCTTGGGGCATTAT